>WQNJ02000004.1:5487500-5752500 GCA_016584745.2 Phylloscopus trochilus trochilus | reverse complement strand
TTTTTTTTTTCTTTTTTTTTTCTGGTGAAGAACTGTCTTTTATCTTGAAAAAGAGCTTTTATAACCCACTCATGCCGATAGCACTCTTGAATTAAGCTGGAAGGCAAAGCCCCTAGTCCGTTTATACTATTAACAAGGCAGGATTTTTCAGTGTCAATGAAAGCAGTGACGTGCTTGCTTCAGAGCTGGGCTTGTCACAGCAAAAAAATTCAATGCAATGGGGGTGGGGATGATTAAAACACAAAGAGGACACAATGTGTGATAAGATCAGCAGAACCTTTTGGAATTAATGCAAGGCGAGTGGATCATGCCCACCAATTAGAGCTTACTGGTACTTGCTAAATTTATCAGACCATGAATCTGTTCTTCCTCAATTGATAAGCAGGTGGCATGGCTGATCTGCATCCAGATTTGAGGAGAAGAGATGAGAGTGAATGGATGCATGGATGGATGGATGGATGGAAGGATGGACAGATGGATAAATGAATTATATGTTTAGAGATGGTTTTTTATCTCTTAATGATAAACCGTAGTTTGATATTGCCTCTCTCAGCAGCAGCTGCTCAGGTCAGGGATCTTTCAAAAGATGGATCTCTATTTGAGCTAGATGAAAATGAGGGGTATAGGTTTGGGGAACTATTTGGGAGAGAATTTGACTGCAGCCTGACAAAATAACAGAAATTAAAGTTGGCTGGAAGATTTCATTCCTGACCTGAGGTGCTGGCTCAGAGCCATTATGCAGAACTCAGCCCTGCAAAACCTTACAGAACCCAGCTGAAGTAAGTTGCTGAACAGTTTCATCTGTGAAACAGGAAAAATATTACCATAATACTGTTTTCTCTTATCCTTTGTCTTTTGGGCCCCTTCAGATAACATATCTTTCAGAGAAGGAAATGTTCCTTACTATGCACAGAGTTCTGATCTCACTTGGGGTATCACACCTACTCAAAAACATCTGGATGGATTGCAAAGTCACAGCAGGCTTATGTGTGCAAAGACCAATTATCCACCTGCTCTCTGTAGAGAGATCCCCCATTTACTCCTGGGCTGCATGAAAGAGAATTTGGTGCTGTGCTTCAATCCCAAATGCATTAGTTCCTTTTTTTTTTTTTTTTTTCACTCTGAGCACGAGTGGAGGCAGATTTAAGGCTTGCTGTGTGGAAGGGAAATACATTTCTAGACAGCAGGTTCAAAGTGGCTATGCAGATACTTCCCTTCCTCCACAAAATTCTCTAAGATAGGTATCTTAATCTTGAAATTATTGTAATACCTGATGACCCTGAAACACCTCAGCTTAAATACAAGGAAGGCAACCTGGAAAGAGTAGTCTGCTTTCATCCACGTGTACTTTGGACAACTGCTCCTCTGTGTTTCATAGCTCCAGTTTGATAAACCACAGATTGGTTCAGGGCTTATCCCAAATAAGCCATCAAGACCTATGTATTTCCTCAAAATTGGCCTGTGAAAGTGATTCTTCAATTACACAAAATGTTTTGCAATTACTTTCATTCCTGTGCTGACAAAGCCAGGTGTCTTAGCTGTTGCTGCGTTCAAGAAGGAGGAAAAGCAACACATATAAAAATGGCTTAAACCAACTCTTTGCATAACCAAGGCAGGACTTCAGGGATATCTACACAGATTACTTTGACTATGCTCCCTTGGAAAGGGTCAAGCCTCCCATTTTTCACCAGGGACAGAGCTCTAGTTTCTGACTTATCAGTGTTCAGCTGTAATACCATGATTTTACTTGTTCAGAGCCGAATCTCTGCTGTTTGGGCTGTGAATTAGGGAACATTTCAAGGGGAAGACAAGATTATTTGATCTGCTAAAGAACTGGGGTTTTTTACAGGGCTCAGAAGAGAGGATTGATGCAGTCAGGAATTATCAGCCATAGGAAGGAAAAGGACACAGAAACCCAGGAGACTTTCCCAGGCTCTGGTAACTTTACAAAAACACAATTCTGCAAACCCTTGTCCCTTCAAATCAGCCATGAACCCTTCTGCTACAAGCAGCTCCTTCCCTCCCTCCCCTAGAAACATCATCCTCTGCTTGATGTGCTGTTTCCATAGCAACATTTAATTAATATAAACCCCTGGCTGCTGCACAGCACAGGTAGTATCTGTAAGCAGCATTTAACATGAAATAAAAGCAGGAAGTTCAGCCAGCAAAAGGCCTGGCTCCAATCTCAAGTGTGTTTACAGCAGTGGAGTGGAGCCTGTGCACCGAGGAGGGGAAGAGTTGCTCTGGCTTTTAATTACATGAGGTGTACATAGCAGGTAATTAATATGGAGCAAAGTCTGGAGATGCCTGAGCTTCCAACCCCTCCGATCAGCAGCTTGGATCTCATGTGTGGGATGCAGCAGCTCCATAGTGGATGCAGCATCTTCTGAACACCTCCACAGCTCCCTGGGTACCCCCCAATGCACAGTGATTTGGGGACAAGGACCAGGGCTCTCTCTCCAGCTGCCACCAGAGCTGTCCCCCCCAGTCCCACTTTCCCATGTGTCTGGGAGGTCAGAGCCTGGATATTTCTGGTAACACCCCACACACCCTCTCTCCCCTCCTCCAGGAGCCACTTCAGCATCTCCTGATGGAAAGCAGGGGGGTTGCAATTACAATGAGGCATCAGAAACGAACTGGTTTTATGGTTTATAGGATTTGCAGATGTGTGGACATGTTTCACCAATAAATTCTGGACTGTAAATTGATCAGGCAAGTGATGCTGTGGTTTCTAAAGATAACAAAGCTTCCACTTTTGCTTTTTTTTTTGGCAGAGCACTTCCACACCACAATGCTTTCAGGGAGTTAAAAACAGGTGAGAAGATCTGTAGACATAGATGAGAAGGCATGATGCTCTCCCTGAGCCACCAAACTCCTCTTCTGATTGCTTTGGTTTCATTCATGATTGTCCAATGTAATATGAAAGCATTTAACAAGTCACCTGGAATAAGGGTCCCCTGAGCAAGGCCTGTTATATAAACTTGCATAATCCCTGGGATCACAGAGATTTGGGGAGCAAATCACCCTAATTTAAAGACACCAACCAGGTAGACGCCACATAATAAGGCTTCCTCTCTATTCCATTTTAATGATCTAATCTTTGGATTTTGCTCACGTAAAACTTCCATGGGTGGCAGTGGGATTCCTTGCATTTGGAAAAGTCCTTTGTTTGGTGGTCTGAACAAGACATGGAGAGTCACAATTAAACAGGCAGCAAGGATCAGTGTTAAGATACTTCTGAAGGAGGGTGCTTGGATCCTGCTCTAAAAGCCAGGCATTTTCCAGCTGCCTCTAAAAACTCACTATAAAAGACACAGGAACAACACAGGAACATCTGTCTCCCCTTTGTGTGTGAAATGGGTTTTAATTCACATCCCTCAGGTTTTCTGGTCTCTTGTGGGAAAAGAAGGGAAGCCTGAAGCTTGAGGAAATAACCAATACTGTTCACCTTATATGCAGCACTCAGAGGAGGAGGTTTCAGTCTCTCTGTCCCTGGGGTGTGGAAGGGATTTGCTCTGTGTGTCAGTACTTTGATTTCATCCTGGAATTCAGAGTTACCACCTCGTTTTTTCTAAAAAAAATTTGTTATCCCAGAGCTTCTCATCAAGTCTAATTGTTCTGGCATGTCAGTTACCTGGTATGTGAGTCAGTGTCTTTCCTGAAACTTAATCTTTATAGACATAAAGAAAAAGAAATTATTACAGTTAGAATTTTACAGTGAATAATCTTTTGGATGGAAAAGGGTTTTACAGTAAAAAAAATTAATATACATGTAACAGTTTTTGTTTATCTTCTATTTTAAAAGATTGAAATGTTAACTACTGAAAAAATAAATAATGGAATTTGGAGTCAGTAGCTGAAAATGGTCTTTCTGGTTGTCACTGGAATTCAGCAGAAGGTAAAGATTCGTGTGACTATGGTACTTTATTTTCTTCTCGATTTTCACTGGCATGGAGAAGATGGGGAGGAGAACAAAAAGAAACTTTCCCACTTGGATGCAACAATATCTGCTCTCCCAGGGCCTTGGCAATGGTCTGTTTGCTAATCCCCTTGTGAAAAGCACTTTGAAAGTGCTTTGAAACTCTCCTTTGGGACACGGAAAAATCAACAGCTAAACAACAGGCCCCAGGGGCTCATATCTGTAGCTGAAACAACACTCTAAATCTCTGTTACTGCAGTCTTATGGAACACTTATTATTTACTAGTGCATAATATTATTGATTTGGACATGAGGGGATATAGGAACTAATGCAGGCAGGCAGGACTGATATGGGGCTGGCAGCTCAGTTTAAGTTTACAGTGAGAACTTCTGAAATCAGCCTAATTAACAGTGACACCTGCAAGCATCTGGACCCTGCTGAGGGTTTGGCAGAGATAAGCTTAAAGCTTTACTTCTCAGCAGAAGTGTTCAAGGAGGTGTCTGTGCTTACTGGGGGGATGTCAGGCCTGAAGAAAAATAATTAAAATGGGAAATCAGTGGGAACGGACCTGTAAACTCAAACACATCCCAAGTACTGCAGCTTTCAGCTGGAAAAACTTCACAACTGCAGCACAGAGTCTGGCTGCACAGAAAGATGAAACATTACACAAATTATTTGAATATGTATCACATACAAGGGCAGAAAGGTGGAGGGATCTCCAGCCTAAAAGATATTCAAAGCTCAGCTTGACAAGCCCCTGAGCAAGGTGGCCTAGCTGGGTGTGTGCTGGGTGTTGGGCCAAATGAGTGCCTGTGGTCTGCTCCAGCCCAAATTACTACATGACTTTAGGACCATATTATTTCTATATGCTGGTTCAAATACAGGGCATTTTTTTTAACCATTTTTAAAAATTCTTAAAGCTTTTGTCCTCTGAACTGCTTGTTAACGTGGGTGAAGCAGCATTTTAAGTGGCAGCATTCTCCAGTCTGCTTACAATTTTATGATCTTTTTTTTTTCTTGGTATTTTTGATGCTCCTTAAATTACACAGCCTGTCAATGACTAGCAGGTTGTCTTCAGCAGGTGTTAATACAGCTATTCCAATGCAGAAGCTGGAGCTCAAAGGGCAGTATTGGCAGGTGATTATTCACAGGGAGAAGAAAAAAGACTCTTAGGAAAGAAACAGTGTCCAATTATTTGGCTGCAGCATGTGAGACTATATTTTGCAATGAAGTCTTAAATCTTTGTAAGTTTTCTTCCTTGGTGCTGAAGCAGAAATTGGAACACATTTGAGAAGACCCAGGCCTGAACAAGAGGGAGAGAATGGACATAATGATGAGGAAGAAGAATTCCTGCCAAGGGTCGTGGTCACAGCAGGCAGTAACTTTTTTTCTCCTCTATCACACATTCAAATTGCTGCAAACACAATTTGACAAATCAGGATTTTGCATAAGGCCATGTCCTTTGATAGAGCCCAGGAACAGAAATAAAGCAGGCCTGGGACAACGTGAAGGAAAGGGGCAGAAAAGGATAATGTGAAGGATACTTTAAATTACTTGGATTTGAAATTGCAACTAAGCTTCTCACCTCAACCCACTGCTGAGGGTGCTGGAAACTCAGCTGGCCTGTGCTGTTCAGCACAATAATGCTGCACCACCATCCAGTTTTTACTTGGATTTCAAAATGGCAAGGGTTTTGGTATGCATGTGGCAACAATTCAATTCTGCAGGCTCTCTCTATTCAGTCATTACTCTCAGCAGCAGCAAAAACAGAAGCAGGCTAGAAAAGAAACTGAGTGGGCAAGATCTGGAATTTTTTTAAGCCTATAGTGTTTCAAACCACTCATCTGAAGGAATATCCAGCCTTGGGTGGGAGATGCTACTCAGAAGAGAGAAGATTTTTTTGTTTAATTTTGTATCACTGCCTTTGACACTGCTCATAAATGGTTAAAATAGTTCGGAATTTGGCCACTGACATATTTTGTATACACAGTTTTATGTAAACAGAAAATAAACAGAAATGGGAGGTTGAGTTCATTTGGGTGCATGCTTGGACCGTTTGTGAAATGAATGTTCACCACTAGAGGACTCTACAGCAATAGCTAATTGTCTTTTTTTTTTCCCTTGTTTCCCCCCCACCCCTTTTATTTTCTTTTCATTTCGTGCTCCCTCTTGTAATCCTTTCTCAGAGGACAAGAAATCCTGCTCCAGAAGCCCCAGGTGCCCCAGAGTTTGAAACAAGTTCTCAGACAAGGCCAGTTCGAAGTCACTGAGCTTCTTGTCCTGTTTAACATGGAGAATAAATGATCCCATTTTCAAGAAAACAATTCACATGCTGTGCTGCAGGGGTGTGCTAGAGGTCTCCTGGGATCACCTTTTCATTTCCTGCACTCGCCCCTGCCAAAACAAAGGAGTTTGGGCTCATGGAGGTGGACAGCCCAGGGACACAGACTTCAGATCCTAGGAATGAGTAGGAGGCAGTGACACAGTGCTGGAGCTGAGCCTCAGCAATGTGTCTGTCCTCTCTCTCCTCCTTACACGATGCTGTCAGGACCCCTTCCCAGCTGGAGCCGCCTGCTCCTTCCTCTGGAGTCCCTTGGCTCCCCTCGATACCCCCAAGCCAAAGAGGGCAGCCAAAAGGCTCCTTGTGCTCCCCGGTCACACTTCCTCTCTGCCTTTCTCAGATTCAAGGCATTGCAGAAAACTGGCCATTGATGGATAAATTAGAGTTTTAGAAGCACTTTTGGGCTTTTTCTTTTCCCTCTGAAACGTCTCAGAAGGAAGTCTGGGTCTAAAACACAGACATTTGAACTCCAGGCAGCTGGCCAGAATCTGTGTCTTCTCTCAGACCGTGAACTCTGGGAAGCTTCACACTGGGCCAGCAGCAGCCCTGCTTGGAGCCCCATGTGCTGATACATGTGGATGAGCTGGGACCAGCTCTCCAGTTGTCCTTAGAAAGCTGAGACCTTGTGACATTTGCCATTTGTCATGTCCTTGAGCTTCAGCACTCTGGAGTCAGCTGAGTCCAAGGCCTGTGCTGGCAGGATGGCTTTATTGAGCTCAGTCTCATGGTGTGAGGACATCTCTCCTTCAACCAGGCTGCTGGGTCTCCCAGTCCTACCAGTCCACAGGGCAAAGAACAGCAGGAGGATGGCACCTCTGGCACCGCAGATATTTTATCCTTCACCACAGGAAGGCAATGCTGGAGAATGGCTCCTTGGAGCACCTCTAAGGAAAACAGGGACACCCATCCATCCAACTGCATTGCACAGGAACACCTGACCCATGCAGCTCACTGCTAAGAGCTTGGTTTGTGCCATCTCCAGAAGAGAGCAACAGCTCTGCACTTGGCCTACCCTGATTTCTGGGACTGTGGCACCACCTGCAATGGGTGCCTTTCTGCAAAACCTGCTCCCAGTGCCTTCCCCTCCACACACCATGGAGATGCAGTGCTTGGGAGCAGGCCAGCTGCAGGTCAACATGTACAAGGGCACAGCCACCACTTGCAGCACTGGAGAAGTGGAAATAAATCTTCTGTCACAGTGAGCTACAGTCAGCAAATCTCCAAGGTTTCTCTCAAAGAGACATGATGGGGGTCATGATGTTTAATGGGATACAGAGCACAGTCACAGCAAATGGGAGGCCACTCAGAGCCAAACAGCCAAGGCTGGGGATCAAAACTGTGCTGGAGGTGGGTGGGGCACAGCAATCCCTGGAATGATTGATCAGGGCCTACAGCTTCATCATCTGCAGCTACATCGTTTGTCAGGAGAACCCTTTTTACTTCTAGTTGCCCAAAAGTTTGTGCCAGATTAGGACTGACATCCCTCTGAAGCAGAATGGTGCTGAAGGTAGAAGTGGTTTAGGATACTCTTATGTTTCTCTTCACCACTCTGGAGTTGCTGAAAGTTGCCTTAGTGCCAAGAAAACTCTTCCCTTTACTGCAGCTCTAAGTCACTTGTTCCAAAATTCCTTTAATCTCCAGGGATTTTTTGGCAGTGTTTTTTTTGGCATTGTTGGGAATCAGCAATGATCCCTGTTAACATTTTTTAGGTGTAAGGGACGTGGGTGTCGTTTAACCCATGGAATGTTTCCAGAGCTATGGGAAGCAGGGCATGCAGCCAGCAAAACGGGGGTCCCTGTTGGCACTGCCCATGAGGTGCACATTGTCCCAGGCACCTGAGGGGCTATGGAGTGCCCAGGTGCACTGAGCAGCCTCAGGCACTAAGCTAGGACAAAGAATCATGGAATAGCTTGGGTTGGAAGAGACCTTTAAAGGTCATCCAGTCCAGCACATCCTGCCATGAGCAGGGACATCTGCTAGACCAGGCTGGCCAGATGAGCTGCTTTGAACTAGGCAGGGGAGAAAGAGGACATTAAACCGAGATGGGGGCTTGAAAGCAAAGCCTCAGCACAATGGGGATCTCTGCAGTGCTGGCACACTTGGCAGCTGGGGCCAGTCTCTTGGTGAAACGCTTGGCAGTCTTGTTTTGCAAACAACTCTGCTGGCTCCAGATTGAGTGGGTGCTTTGATAATCCAAAGAGAAGACGCTGAAACAAGGACACGGAGCTCTGCCTGGCTGCCTGCACCTCTGGAGGAAGCTGGCAGGGCTGAGGGAGGGAAGGAGGGACAATCTCCTTACAAGCTCAGGAACTGCACATCATGGGACTCCTTTTGTGCTTGAACACACAGATGGAATGAACTGGGGGACATTTTCCACCATTCTCCTCTTTACTTCGTGTTTCTATAGAGCAATCAGTTATCTTGGGCAAGGTGTGTGTTTTTGATCTTCCTAACTCTTCTCTCCCCATTTGCAGCACTTGCTATAAGATCTCAGCTACCTTTTAATCTTGCCACACCTCAGCGAGTCAGAGAGCTGCCAGGGTGGGATCTGATTCCAGTGTTAGGCTGGAATGATTTGCTTTGAAACTGAAAACAAAATCACTGACCACTTGCAAATGAAATAAAACAAGTCTTTGACAACTACATTTTTATTTTGAGTGGCTTGGATGGATTTCAGCACAGGGAAAGTCTCTGGGATACCCTATCACATTATGTGCCAAATCTGGACTTGGTCCAGTGAGGATTTTTGATCATTTTGTATCTTCTTCCCTGTATTTTTCAGGATCATGTACGCATGGCCATTGTCCTGGGGATGGGATACAGTTCCCTCTGAATGCCTAATTAAGCCCCGATTAGCATTTCTTCTAGGAGCAGATGCAGCTTTTCCAGCCCAGCAAACAATGCCATCTGTTGTTCCCTGGCTGGAAGTTCCATCCCAAAGTGTGCTCTGCTTCTATATTTAATTGTGAAGTTTCCTGCTGCCAAAAAAGCGAGGTTGTTTAAATTTGGCATCAGGAGGAAAAGGCGGAGAGGGGAGGGAGATTGGATTTATATTGTTACTGCAGGGAATGCTAAATTGGTTTAGTCTGAGTGGCAGCTCTGCAGCTTGCCCTCCTGTGCAGGACAAACCAAAGGGTGAAACCTTCCATCAGGACTCCCACAGCCACTTTGCACCCTCTCCTTGATGTCAGGGCTGCCTCTGCAGGGAGCCTTCAGCAGCTTTTCCTGCCTTTGCTATTGCCAGTTCCCTGGAGAGCTGAATTCAGGGTGATAGCAAGGTCCTCAGGCACTGGCACTCAGCATTGTGCTGTGACCTTCTCTAGAGACTTTTGGCACTCACAAGAGAGGAAAGTGTTTGCAACCAACCTTGTCTCTGTTCCTGGCCCCAGGGAAATGCTGAGTTTGCATGGCCTTGACCAACCTGCCATGACTGCCAATGAGGAAGCCAACTGGAGAACTGATCTTTGGGCATCTGTCAACTGGCTTCTGGCTGGAGACCCACTAAACTAATTTCACACAAACCACTTAGCAGCCATTAGCTGGTTGTGGCATGACCAGTGATGGACTGCAAACAGTGACCTAGAGCAGAAAACACTAATTTTATTATTTAACCAAGTGGAGAGTAGGCTGGGAATGTTCAGGGAAAAAAAACAGAAATAGATGCAAGGAAGTCAAGGTGGTTTGTGGGCCAGATTTTATCCCTCCTGCTTTGGTGAACATCACCTACTTAGTCAGCTACATCAGGAGATCCAGCTCTATGATATAAATGGGTAAAGCCAGCTACTGAATTCTGGCTAGGGTAAATATTTTGACTCTCCATTTTTGGGAAAGTGATGGTTTAATGGGAACCAGGCAATTAGTGCTGATTTCTATAACAAACAGAATAGTTCTCTGTAGTCAAATCAAATGTTTAACTTTGCAAATGTTTACATTTTTCATCATAATGAACGTTATGCTAAACAAATATAGCCAAAGGGTAAATGCTATTATTTAAAACTTAGGGTTTGGGGTTTTTTTCCCCAAATTTTAAAAAAATTTTACTCTGATGGTTCATGATGAAGGAAAAGGATCTCAGTCAGCAGTTTTACAACTTATTCTCAAAATGCCAACAAGTAGCAGAATCCTGTCTCCCCAGGTGGCTGCCATCAACTATGCATCACGTACATCACACCATAGGCCAACGCAGGGCATGATTTGTTTAATAATGCAAGAGAGTTTCCCCTATACACAGAAATCATAACCACAGCACTAGTCCCTCAAAAACCCTCAGGGATGCTTGAGGCCAATACCATATGTAAGGAGCTGGTATTAACATTCATCATAATTTAAGCTTCTTTCCCCTACATACGCCTCATTCTTAAATCCTCTTTAAGAAGAGATTTAAAAATATTTTTAAATGTCTGCTAGTTTGTTTTTTTGTTTTGGGGTGGTTTGTTTTTTTTTTTTGGTTTTTTTTTTTTTTTTTTTTTTTTTTGGGTTTGTTTTTTTTTCCTTTTCTGTTAAGCATTCCTATTGTGCTGCCCCTGCCTTCTCAGATGTCTGGCTCTGCATCTCCTTCACAGCGAGGTTGCCAGTCTGTGTGTCTGATGTGCCCATCACTGCCTTATCTGGCCTTCTGCTGCTGCCTCGGAACAAAAGCAAATATCCTAATCCCATCAGCCTGAGCATCTTAACACCAGATGTGTGCATTGCTACAGCACAGGATGTTTCCTGCAGAGTTTCCTGGGACTGCCCTCTGTTTAGCTCTGCCCCAGACAGAGTAGTGAGAGTTACAGCTCAGAAGCTGGTGGGTGGAGAGTAGTGATAGACATGATGGTTTTTGAAGTGTCTTTTCGGGTAGAGTTTTTCAAGGAGCTCTCCTGAGCTTTGTGTGCCCCCCGGACAGGCAGCTGCCAGAATTCGGCCTGCCAGGTTGCAGATGACAGTCTGGGTTCACACACAGCTTGCTGGGACAACATTTGGCTTTTGTAGTAACGCTCTGAAGGTGGTTTGGAATTAAGAAATGTGACCTTCTCCCCAGGTTTTCTCCCCAGCTCCTTCATACCCGGGAACGGGTGGGTGGAACACAGCAGGAATAGGGAAAGTCAATCTTGTCTTTTATGTTTTGTTGTTTTACAGATGTATCCAGGATGCCACCACACCCATCTATTGCATAAATCCCTGTTGTCTTCCTGAGCACTCATTAAAGTCATTAGCAGGCTCCTGGACAATTTTCAGCCTTCTCAAGAGTAGCTGGGCTTGTGGCTGGGAAAATAGCAGCACCCTAAGAGTTAAACTGCAATGATCTGGAACAACAGAGATCAAAAAAACCAGGAATTCGATACAGTTCAACATCTTCAGTGTACTTTGTTATTTACCATGCACAGCCTGTGCCAGCTGCAGCTGACCTTCTGTCTCAAGCTGTGAAGAAAGGAGTGTATTTTGTACTAACTGGAACTTTTGTTTCAATATATCCCCGTAGCAGCAAACCTTCCAGCCTCCTCCCATGCCCACAGCGTGTAAAATTGGTCATGCAGGCAGCACTTCAATGGAGTCACCACTGCTTGTCACCAGGACAAGCAGTGGCAGTAACTTTGGTGGGGAAGCTGGAGAGATCTCCTTCACCAGGCTGGAAGGAGCAGCCCTCAGTGCATCCCTGAGTGTATGGGAGTTTCAGCACACTTTGAATATTCCCATCCAGCCATTATCTGGGGAGATATACTTAACAGAGCTGTTACTTTTTCACTTGACTCTTATTACTGAACATTTCTGACTGTGTATAGGGAGTAGGACCCTGGAGAAATGGGGTCGTGGGAGAAGATAGTGAGCAGCTCTTCCCTGTCTCCTCTGTGTATTTAAAATTTGTGAAACCAAAGAAAGCGTCCAACTTCTTTTTTTTTTTTTTTTTTTTTTTTTTTTTTTTTTGGTAGATGAAGCGTTTCACAAGCCCCAGGGAAGGCACAGCCACTCCGAGTGAAATTATTCCACAGGGCAGGTCTGCAATTACCTGCTGTGCCTCACTCCAGAGCAGGGGATGAAAAACACGGGTGGGATCAGAGGCACTGCTGTTTCCAGCTGCTCTTGTGCTATGCGAAAATGTTATTGCTTTGAAAAATGTTATTGTTTCTAAATGAGCTGGGTTTTTTTTCCCAGCTTCAGCCCACACTGTTGCTGAAGGCAGCACTGCCACGTCCCCCCCTGCTCCTTCCAGATGACGGCACCGACCCGCGGGTGGTCCCCAGGCCGGGGCACGGCCCCCGCCGCTCTCCCTCCGATCCCGGCTCTCTGCAGCTCCCTGCGGGCAGCGGGCCCCGCGGGTGGGCCTGCTGACCTTCACATCCCCCACGCACCCGAATTCTGCCGCGGCCGGCGATTTCACAGATCTGCCTGAATTTTAGCCGGGTTCTGCTGACTTTGCCTGTCCCGCCGCAGGCGCGGGCGTGCGGTGGGCGAGTGAGTGAGTGAGACAGTGAGACAGTGAGTGAGACAGTGAGACAGTGAGTGAGACAGTGAGACAGTGAGTGAGACAGTGAGACGCAGGGACATCGCTCCGCGGGGTGCCCACCCTGCGGGACACGCGGGGGCAGGGCTGGCCGGGCAGGACCCAGCGGTCCGCTGACTGCGGGGGCAAAGGCCGGGGCAGAGGGGGACGGGTTGATGCCGGGGACGGGTTGATGCCGGGGCCGGCTCCACAGGGGCCGAAGCGCAGCGCGGGCCGCTCCCCCGGGGAGCCCCGGAGCAAGCGGCGCGGGGCCCGGACCGAGCGGCCGCAGCTCGGCAGGGCCGGCCCGGCGGAAGGCGGCCCTCAGCCCCGGGGACCGACGGCTCATCTCGCCCCGCCCACAAGCCGCCCTCCCGCTCTCCTATTGGTCTCTTACCAACAGAGGGGTGTGGCTAAAAGTCGCGTCAGGGGAGAGGCGCTCGCTGATTGGTGACGACAGCGGCGGGCGGCCACGCCCCCGCGGTCCCACGCGCGGCCGGGCCCGCCCGGCGGGTACATTGTGCGCGGGGCCGGGGCCGCGCCGCGCTGCAGCCCTGGTGCCCTGCAGCCCTGCATCCCGCAGCCCTGGTGCCCTGCATCCCGCAGCCCTGGTGCCCTGCATCCCGCAGCCCTGCATCCCTGCATCCCGCAGCCCTGCATCCCGCAGCCCCGCATCCCGCAGCCCCGATCTCTACACCCCTTCTACCCGGCGCTGGGGGCTTCGCGGCTCACGGAGATTTCGGCTCGGCCAAGCGACGGTGAGTGTTTCCCCCCAGGTCTGTGTTCACCGCCGCTGCCAGACCCCCTCCGAGCAAGGGGCTTGCTGGGGTTCGGGGCCGCGGGGGCGGGGATGTGCCTGCCCCCGTTCGGAGGAACCGTGAGTGCTGCCCCCGGTACCGGTCCGGGGCTCGCTGGGGGTTTGGAGCATCGTGTTGCACAGGCAGGAAGCGGCAGGGAAAGGTTTAGGGTCTTTTCACTTCAAAAGAAAAAAAAAAAAAAAAGTTAACCCCCAGCTGTTAATCTCATGAATGTGAAAGGTGGCATTGCTTTTTGCTTTTCCTGCCCCCCCGTCTTTCGTCTCTCTATATATATATCTCAAAACTGCTCCAAGGGACGCAACTTCCATGGCCTCTGATGAAATCGGTTCGAACAAGCCTGTCTAGAGAATTGAGCAGGTTTGTGTGAGTGACAGAGCTGAGCTGACAGAGGAGAAAAATAGTTGTTCCTCCTTCTCCTGTCCTCACAGGCCCCTTTGCATTTAAAAAAAGTTAAGACCCTGTTTGCTAGTTCGGTTTTCTAATTTTTTTTTGTCTTTATTTTCTTTATCTCTTCACTTGTAATTGTTGGGGGCTTAGACCAGCCAGACTTGTGCTTGGAAAATCTGCCCTCAGCCTTGCATAAGCAGACAGCTGAATGTTTCATGCTGTTCTAGTGGAGAGTCCCAGTGTCATGACTTCTCTGTTTTCCTTTCCTGGCAATCTCTGCATGTGTTCTCCTGCGATCTGCTGGAGTGATTTCTTCAGCCGGGATGCTGTGGGCTTTTGTAACCTTCCTCCAAATGTAGCTTTTCCTCTCCAGGACAGATCCAGAGCCATAAGAAAAAAAAAAATAAATAAACAGCTCTGTAACCTTTATACTTTGACAGCTTCCCTTGTTTTTCCTTCTTCCTTCCTGCATCTTGTGACACTTGTTTTTATTGAAGTTACCTTAGGAGCAACCCGAGATGTGTAACACAGCCCGTGTGTTCGGGTGGTGGCCAGCTGCTGCTGTTGGCTCAGCTGCTCTGGTGACAGTCTCCGTCCAGAGTTCTGAGCTCTCCTCTACTTTCTTGTCTCTGCTCCTGATCTCTTCTGTACGTTCTGCTCTCTGTCCATCTCTCAAAGAGTCTGATTCCTTAATGCTGTAGGACCCTTTCTGGGGCCTCTCTCTTTTCCTGGTCCTGTTCTCTGCTGCAAATCAAATCTTATCTGAAAACATGTTTTGTCTCTTTTGTGTCTTTAACCCCAGCCATCTGCTCTGGCTTATCTTTGTGATAAGCTCAAGTAAAACACTTGGGGAGGAGGCATAGGTGGAAGTCTGCTCTGCAACAGGAAGGTGTGAGGTGGCACGAGATGCCCAGAATTGAAAGCAGAGTGAATATTGCTGCAGAATTACACCATAATGTGGACATGGGAGACTGAAAGCAGCTTCAGCACTGAAGAACTTAAATTTCCCATTCCTTTCTTGTTCATTTTCTCAAGTGTTTGAGGATTGTTATCTGAAGTCCTCCTGCTTCAGCATGTGTGCAGTGTGGTATCCTCCTGTGCTGTGTTCAGGGCAGACACAAGTAACTCAATAAGAGAAGTTGATGTCTCACATGTGCTTTTGCAGAGGAGTTAAGGCCAGTTGGAAATGGTTTGACTGAAGGAACAAGGCAAAAGAAATTTGTGAAGGCGACAGCTAGGGGAGGGATTACAAGTTATTGCATAACACATATTTCAAATGTGTAAAAATGAGTCTGATCCTTAAGATGGTTCTTCTGGCTCTGGAGGGAGTGCTGGACATGGTCTGGTATGGAGATAAGGAGTGTGTGCATATCTGTGTGCACATATGCACATGTGAAATTGTGATAGCATTTTTGTCCCTATGGTGGTGACCAACCCTCCCCAAAGCCTGCAGGAGTTCAGGTCCTTCTTAGCAGTCAGAGGAGGTTTTAGGCAATGTTTAGGAGGTGGATGAGTGAAACAGGAAGGGCAGGATGTGGCCATCTGTGGAGGTGGAAGAGGACAGGCAGAGTTGTGAGGTGGGGATGGAAATGGCAGCGTTACAAGGAGTGTTGAGCAGTGCCTTGGCTCGGGCAGCAGTAGGTGGAGCAGGACAGGCAGAGCTGGCCCAGGGTGTCTGTGGCTCTCACTGTGCTCAGGGACTGTGGCAGGGGCAGGTTTGGAGCCGTGTCAGCACTTGAGCTGAGGGCTAGATTTACTGCCCACTTTCACAGACTGTGCTTGAATGGCAGTGAGCGTGGCTGGCATTGCTGCAAACAGTGGCTGCAGGGATGCTGGCTGGGAAGCATTTAGCTGTAACAAGCCACCCCAAGCCCCCCGGCCTGACCTTTAACCACCATCACATCGCTCTGTCTTTGCTTATCAGCTTTATATCCCCGCAGTGACTATTAGTATCACTCCAGCCAGAACAGACAGCTCTGTCTTTCCCTCTTTTCTTGAGCCTGGGAATGTTGCATGTCCCATAACCGCTGTCTACTTGCTGACCATTAGGCTTTGCAGAGACTACTGGTTTTATATGATAGCCTGTCACATTGTGGCGAGGCAAATTTATTACTGCACCACATTGGCAATCACTCTGGTTTGCTTGCAGTGTGTGCAGGATGCCTGGGACAGCCTGGGCTGCTGTAGGGATGCCACAGTGGCACAGAACTTGCAAGCTGAGTGTGTGGTTTGATGCTGTATGAGTACTGAAATGGAAAAAAACAGAGGGGTTTTTGTTCTTCTGTCCGGAGCCGGAGGGCAGTAAGCAATGCCCTGTCTTGCAGCCCCAGACCCTTCAATATCTGTCAGTGCTTTACAATCCAGTTGGGAATGGATGTCCCCCATGCCCAGCAGCATGAGGAGTTAATCCATTCAGGAATCATGAGGACCTCTCATCTCCAGGGCTCTGAACTCCAACCAGAATTGCAAATGAGCAAACCAAACCTGGCAGTTGTACCATGATCTCCTGCCTAGCAGGGGAGTGGGGAAGGCAAAACAAAACCCCAGCTTAACTGGCCAGGCCCAAAATTGAAATCCTGCCCTGACAGCAGGCAGGCAGACAGACCTGTTTGGTGTGAGCATCTGTGACAGGGTTTTTGGTCAGCCTGGCTACTGGAGTACTCAGCTCTGCCAGCCTCAGAGCTGGGAGAGTGGGAGGATCTGAATAAGATCTCTGGAGTCAGCAGCTGCTGTGGTTATTCTGGCATTAATTTGACATATACCACATCTCATCTCCTAAACTCTCCCTGGGAAGTGGCATGTGGTTCCTCTGTGTTTGAAGTACCAAAAGCCTTTTGCCTTTGCAGCACATTAGCAAGTTTGGCTTGCTTGAAAAGGACTTTATCCTGTCCAGATGGGGCTGGGGTAGGTACTGCAATCAAGTAGACTGCTCCCATCCTGGAGCCTTTTTGGGTATGATTTGGAAGAGGGGATTGTGAACTCGCTCACCTCCTCTGCAGCCCCCCATTCATTTTTGCAAAGCGCCTGTGATTGATCTGGCAGAATGGGATGTATTCACAAGCAGAGCTGGAGGGCAGCAGGAAGGACAAAACCCCACCACAGCCTCTGAAATGAATCACAGGCTCTGAAAAGATCGGCTGGGGTTAAGGCGTAGCAGTGAAAAGCTATTGTCTGGAGCCTGGACTGTGGCTAAAAGCATTATTTATCCCAATTTGGGTAGTGGTTGTAGGAGGGCGTGGTATTCCCAGGACCAGCAAAGCCAGTGTGCTTAGTGGTGAACATGAACTTTATTTGATTGTGTCACAGGTAGCTCGAGAAGCTTTTTAGAGTATCTCACTTGCAGAGTAGCAAGTCCAATGCCTGATTTGCAAATAGAGCTGCATAGGTTGCATGCAAAGAGGATTTCCTACTGGTATTTTTATTGTGGTTGGAGAATGGTTGCCTTTGACTCAGATGAGTGCTTGTCATAGATTTGAGGCACTGCAGCCCCTTTTACCAGCACTTTTGCAAGACAAAACAAGAATCTCACTAATTGGTTCAGCTTGGCAATAATGTTCTGATTTTCTATCAAGTGGCATTCAGTAGATTCTTGTGGTGGCTTTAGGCTCAGAGTGGAGCATGGGTTTAAAGGGAGGAATGGTGGGTACTACTGAGAATGGGATATGAGAATATGAGTGGGATATGAAACTCATACTGAGTTTCTGAGACTGAATTTCAAAACGTTCAGATATGTACCCGGATCTTCTCCAGACAATCTGATTCCTGGAGCCTACAGAACTGGGCTTGGAAAATCTCCCAGTTTCTGTCTGAGCCAACAGAAGGAGCCTTTCACATGGTCTCTCTGTTTTCTGTCTAGGATGTACAGGCTAGACTAGGAAGTGAGAAAATGAGAAGAAATGATAAGGATGCCTCCTATTCTCAAAAGCTGAGGCAGGATCAGAAATTCTGCACTAGGGGGATGGAGTCAGCTGCCTTTCCTTTGTTTGCCTATTTGCAAATCTGGTTTTGTTTCAAGAGTTTTGTCGGGAAGGGCAAATCCAGAGCGATACCCTCTGATTCACAGCAGTTACGTTGTCTGAATTCCAGCCTGCAAAATCACTGTTGCATCTTTGCTGTGTTAGTCATCCTGAAGAGAACAGGAACAAATTTGGCTGACACAAGCAAACCACTAAATTCACTGGAATTGCTGGAGGTGAAGCCAACCTGATAGAGAGCAAAGTCTGCATGTAGGCACACAGTGTGGACAGAGCAGAGGGCATGCCTGGGAGATGATGTAGTGAAGGTCCCGTGCTGCCCACCTGGCAGCAGCCCAGGCTCCACACTCAGAAGTGTGGTGCTGCACTAAATGCCAGGTGTAATTTTAATTCCTTTCATCTCAAGCACTCTTGACAGAAGAGCATTATTAGTGTTGAGCATTTCAGGCAACTCCAGGCTGTGTACCTGATGGTCCGCTGTGTTATGCAAGGACAGGAAAATCATCTGACAACATCTCCACATTTGTTCCTTCTCCTTTCTTGTTTTTTATGTCTCTCCCCCACCACCCTTTCCTGTTTTCTGTTGTTTTTTTTCTGCTTTTGAAGCTCAGGCTGCCTCTGAGCACATGAATGCACGTAACAGATCCCCTTTCTCAAACCTTTTGGTGATCTCCAGTGTTGGGAAATGGCATCTGAAACACAGCTGTATCTGGCTCTGTGTTTGACAGCGTGTTGCCTCACTGCTCTTTCTTCTAAGCAGTTTTGCAAGGAGCTCTTCCCTGTGAAGACAACACAGTAGGTGACTTTTATATTTCTACTTTGCTACTCTCTATAGTAAAAAGGGTTCTATAGCAGTAATTTTTGGCCTGGGATAATGCTGCTGGCCTAAGCACCAGGTGGTGGAGTCCATGAGAGCATTGGAAAGGTAAAGACATTTCGGATAAGAGAACAGGCACATTACTCATTAGTAGAAAATCGATCCCACTGCTTTCAGGGAGAAGTTAAACTTTGACTGAATTCAAGACAGTGTTTCACCCCACAGGGTTGATACTGTGAGATGGAGAGAAAATAAAGATGCATCTTATGCCTGCTGTCACTGGCCATTCCAGGTCGGTCTGCTCTGATTTGGAAGGAGTGTGTGTATGTTGTAGTGCAGCCCATGCATAGAGAGCCCATATGGCTTCTTGGGAATGAAACTCTACTGCAGTGTGAGCAGCCTCATCCAGCTTTTCTGAGCTGAGCCAGCAAGGAACCTTACTGCTTATTTATTTACTTATTTACAGCTTTGAATAGTTCATGGTTGAGTGGGGCAAAAAGAAACGTGTTCTGCTTGCTGTTTCTCTCATGAGTGAAACAGAAAGTGCCAGCTTCGGAGCTTGGGACTTGGGGTCTTTGTTGGTGTTTAGCCAGCCTTTATGATCTTGGGAGACCATTTATAAACCCTGTAGTTTTGCACTTCTAAGCAGAAATGATCCCTTGAAGTCCCACTGGGGAGCATATTAATCACTGTCAAATCTTGTCCCCTTGAAAGCAAGCAGGATCTCAGCTGGTGATTCCCTGCAGGTAGTGAATGAAATTGGAGATTTGTGGAGAGCCTGTTGGTTTGAGATGGAGGGGGAAGCCCAAGCCTGGCTAAATATAGTTCATGTATCATGCCTTTCTGAGCTGTCCTTTCATATGCAATTATTTTGTTACTGGGGACAGGGCCTGACACACCTTCAAAGTATCTGTCTGAGAGGCACTTGGATTTTTCAAGAGGTGGTAGAGTGTCTCCTGAGGTTCTCCTAAAGGACCATTCCAGCCGGGTTCTGAAAGAATGACCAGCAGCCTGGGAGGGAAAGTCTTCTTCTGGGGTGTGGTTTGTAGGAAGCAAAAGGCACTCGGACAGGAAAGCTGTGGTTCTTCATGTGGGGAGTTTGGCCAGCTCTGCTTTTGTTTTTCCCCTTGTTCTCTTTGCAAGCTTTGTCCTGTCCAGAGAGGCTGCTGGGGCGTTTTCTTCATGAGCTGAGATTTGAGGGGTCTTTTTTTCCTGAGCCAACTCCTTCCCTCTTTCAGGATTGCTGTCTGCCCTGTCTGGATGAGTGGAAGGATTTTCAAAGCTACCTTATCTTGCTGTGCTGGAAAAAACCTGTCTTTCCCATCCTGGCTGCACAAAGACTGCAGACAGCCAGGGGAATACTACAGCCAGCAGACAGCATTGGATAGCTGTCAAAAAGCTGATGCCCCTCTGCCCTCATCCATATGGAAGAAGGATTATTATCTGCCTCTGCGTGCAGTGAGATCCCTTTAAAAGGTTATGCAGTAGATACTTATTTTTTCAATAACTGCCTTTTGAAGGTAAAGAAATGAGAGCAGCGTGGAGAAATTCAAGCCCCAGTTCGTTCAGGTCGTGCCTTCTGCTGTTCCCATTGACATGGCTGTTCCAGCAAGAGCTCCCTGCATGATGGAAGATGCAGCTGGGAGCTCTGATAACCCCCCCAGCTCTCACAGAGCAGGTGGGAGCTTGGCAGGGGCCACTGACAGGTTGCTTTGAGTAAAATACTCCTCTTTCAGAGTGGTTCTGCTTTTTCTCTTCAGCTCAGTAGTTGGGTAAGGGAGCAAGGAGTGTGGTAGGGCCCAAATTGTGCTCTGCATGCATCTGTCTCAGAGAAGTGCACATGTCACAGGCCCAGCTTGATCATGGCTGCAGTTAGACATGGCTTAAATCAAAGCACTTCTGTGCACATCATGAAATTGTAGAAGACACTTTGCCTGCAGGCTTCTGAGGTTTGTCAGCTGCTACCTTTTGGAAGAAACCTGCAAGATGAAGTAGCTGCTGCCTGCAGTTTCTGTTTGTCTGACATGGGTGAGATGATGCCAAGGTGTCTGGTGGACTGAGACATGCAGTGACGGGGGTTTGTGAGGGGAAGGATTAGTGTCTGTCACTTTTCTGCTTGTGCCCAGCTATGGCACGATCCAAGAAGCCATCAGAAAAAGCTGTTTGGGTGTTGCTGAAAACCACAGGCAAGGCTTTCTGGTGAGATGGCTGCACCCCAGAGTTCAGGGACTGCTTTAGTTTCAGTTTAATGGTCTGTCTAGCCCTGCTTGTCTGACCAGTGACATCCAGTGTCATAACCCTGCTCCAGGAGAGGCCAAGTAAAGGGGCTGTGACTGTGGCGTCTTTAGCTTTCAGAATTCCTGCTGTGCTGGGGGCCACTTGGTGCCTGTAGTGACAACATGATAGAAAGAGCAGTGCTGGGAACTGGACTGCAACCTGCCAATTTATTCCCTGGATATTTTTCAATACGTATAGGATAGAAATATTATTTGCCTTCAAGTTCCCTGGGGTAGATATTTGGTGCTGGAAGCCTGAATTTGATATATAGGTGTGTGTGTGCACACGTGTGATATATGTATGTGTCCTTATGTGTATGTATATAAAAAAAAAAAGGCTTTGCTGCAGCTTTCATATGGACATTTCAATTTCTAAATTACCTGCTTCTTCTACTCTGAGTAGAAGTAGCAGGTAATTTTAATCTTAGTGGCAGAAAAATCATTGCTGCCTTCCCGCAGTCTCTGTGTTTGTTTCCATAGCTGTCCTATATAAATTGCTTCTTTTTCTGTGCATAAGCAAATCAAAGGTTAACACTGAACAGTTGACCTGAGCTGTGAGCAAAGAAAGCAGTAGCAGTGGCAGGGTGGTTTCTGAGGTTGTAGGAATAGGAACCTAAATCAATAGCTTTTAGCAGACTCATAAATGTTTCATTTGTATTCCTCGCTTCAGCGTTGACATGGGAATCCATATAACCCCTTAAATTAGTGTTGTTCCTGTGCCTGGTGTAGATGTTGGAAACATTTCCTTCAGATGCACTTCAAAGTGCTGTTCCTTAATAGCATTTTCCTTCCTGTTTTGGAGCCTTGGTTCTGCACGGCCTCCAGTCACGAGTGAAATGAGCTTACAGCCTCTATCCCAAGCTGCAGGAGTTTGGGCCATAGACATGGACATATCCCAGCCAATTACCCACATCAGTGTTCCTGCCCCTGACTCAGAGGCCAAGCAGGACTTGTGGCTGCTTGGGCAAGCTGTTGTTTCTGCATGGAGAAGCACAGAGACTTTTCCCTGGACTGTGACACAGCCCTGAGGAATGAGTAAGGCCTTGAGAAGACCAACCTCAATAACTCTTGGCAGCGGGTGGGGAAGGAGCAACATGCCCACAACTGTTTGTCTAATTCAGACTCTTTTGGAGGCGCTGGAGAAGCAGGGGCAGGAAGCTCATGAGCAGAGCCTGAGTCAGGCAGTTTATCTGGCCATCTGCCTCCTCCTGAGGTCATCCACCCATGGAGTGTGGGAGGGTTGAGCAGCTCCAGGTCACTGCCAGGTCAAGGCTGTGACCTGCCGGCAGCCTGGGAGCCCTGTGTCAGCTTTCTCAGCATTTTGTGGTTTCCTCCAAGACCCCAGGGCTGGCTGGGGAGGACAGGGCTAATCTGCAGACCTTGTGTTTGCAGAGTGGAAAGACCCTTGAGAAATTTCAAGCTGTGAAGAGCAAGAAAAAAAAACAAACAAAACAAAAAAACCCCCCATCCAACCAACATCAACAAAAAAACCATCTAAAAACCCTTCCTCAACTGTCTTGTCTAAACAATTCAGTCACTGGAGTGAAGGTTGACTTCATTTTAATTTTTTCAGGTTCATTTTTCAAACCTCTGTATTAACTTCTCCTGTGCATGTGTATCTGTCTGCTTTAGTTGCATGGGGAACAAAATACAGCTGGCTAAAGTATTTTGGAGTAAATGACTTGGATTTTATCATCTAGGTAGTAATAATTTGATTAGTCCAAAGGGGTTTTCTTCTACAGGGAAGGATTGGTATCAGGTAGCACTTAAGTGAAATAGCAGCTAATAAAAGCCTTGTGTTTGATTCTGCCTGTCTGGTGAAAAGCATAAGTTGTGTATTTCTTTCGTCTTATTCTGACAAGACTCTGTCCTGAAAAATGTTTAAGTCACTTGAGGTATCTGGTGAGTTTTATCATCAAAAAGTGTAACAAATGGGTTTGGTAAAAGTGCTTCAAACATTTGGCTTCTGCTGGTAATTAAATATTTTGTAAATAAAACCTGTAGCAGTTGCTTTTCCTAAACCTGCAGTAATCTACATGAAAATCAGAAGCCAAACTTGATTTCTGCTTTGCCAAGAACAGACCAGTGCCCTTTATCCTGGATAGTCTGCTCTCTCTATGCTGTTTTCTAAGGAAAAATAACTCTTCTGCGGTTTGCCAATACCCTCTGGGGGCTGTTGAAACAATCTACCACCAAGTTTGGGGTTTGATTGCCTCACTTTGTTGCTCCTTTGTTGAAACCAAAGCAGAATTTCCCCCTTCACCCCACTCTGCCTTCCCTCCCTACTCAGCCTGAGTTAAGTTTTTTGGAAGATGTGAGGGTGCAGGAGGAAAGGACTGTGCAAGCTGGGGTGCAGGAGCAGCCATGGAGCAGGAGCCACAGGGATGTCACCTGGTGCTTTGAGGTCCACTGGCAGCGTACCAGGGTTGGATAGCAAATGTTCTCCATGCCTTTTATATCAGTGAGGACAAGGGAATAATGTTTTCCCTGTTTGTCTCCCTGCAGGCAAGAGCTCTGCCACCATGTCGGTCAGCGTCCACGAGAACCGTAAGTCGCGCACCAGCACCGGCTCCATGAACATTTTGCTTTTTCACAAGGCCTCGCACCCGGACTGCGTCTTGTCCCACCTGAACACCCTGCGGAAGCACTGCATGTTCACCGATGTCACCCTCTGGGCAGGGAACAGGTCCTTCCCATGCCACCGGGCAGTGCTGGCTGCCTCCAGCAGGTACTTCGAGGCCATGTTCAGCAACGGCCTGCGGGAGAGCCTGGATGACGAGGTGAACTTCCATGACAGCCTCCACCCGGAGGTGCTGGAGCTACTGCTGGACTTCGCTTACTCCTCTCGGATCATTATCAATGAGGAGAATGCTGAGTCCCTCCTGGAGGCTGGGGACATGCTGCAGTTCCATGATGTCCGAGATGCAGCGGCTGAGTTCCTGGAGAAGAACCTCCACCCTTCCAACTGCCTGGGCATGATGCTGCTCTCGGATGCTCATCAGTGCCGGCGGCTCTATGAGCTCTCCTGGAGGATGTGCCTGGTCAACTTTGAGACTGTTCACAAGAGCGAGGACTTCAACAACCTTTCCAAGGACACTCTGCTGGACCTCATCTCCAGTGATGAGCTGGAAATCGAGGATGAGGAAAAGGTCTTTAAGGCTGTCATGCAGTGGGTGAAATACGACCTGGATGAGCGGAAGGCTTATCTCCCAGAACTTCTGAGGAATGTTCGTCTGGCTTTGCTTCCTTCTGAATGCCTCAAGGAAGCCTTGGCTTGCGAGGACTTGATCATGGTGGATGAAAGGAACAAGCTTGTCCTGGATGAAGCTATTCAGTGCAAGAAGAAGATCCTCCAGAATGATGGGGTGGTCACCAGCCCCTGTGCCAGGCCTCGCAAAGCTGGGCACACCTTGCTGATCCTGGGGGGACAGACCTTCATGTGTGACAAGATCTACCAAGTGGATCACAAAGCGAAGGAAATTATTCCCAAAGCAGACCTGCCGAGTCCACGGAAGGAGTTTAGTGCCTGTGCCATTGGCTGCAAAGTGTACATCACTGGAGGCAGGGGCTCAGAGAACGGGGTCTCCAAAGATGTTTGGGTTTACGACACCGTGCATGAGGAATGGTCCAAAGCTGCCCCGATGTTAATTGCTCGGTTTGGGCACGGCTCAGCCGAACTGGAAAACTGCCTGTATGTGGTTGGTGGACACACTGCAGTAGCTGGAGTCTTCCCTGCATCTCCTTCTGTTTCCTTGAAGCAAGCAGAGAAGTACGACCCCGTATCCAACAAGTGGATGATGGTGGCTCCGTTGAGAGACGGCGTGAGCAACGCTGCGGTGGTGAGCGCCAGGCTCAAGCTCTTTGTCTTCGGTGGGACCAGCATCCACCGCGACATGGTCTCCAAAGTCCAGTGCTACGATCCAGCCGAGAACCGATGGATGATCAAAGCCGAGTGCCCGCAGCCCTGGCGCTACACGGCGGCCGCTGTCCTGGGCAGCCAGATCTTCATCATGGGAGGGGACACGGAGTTCACGGCAGCCTCCGCCTACCGCTTCGACTGCGAGACGGACCAGTGGACGCGCATCGGGGACATGACGGCCAAGCGCATGTCCTGCCACGCCCTGGCCTCGGGGAATAAACTCTACGTGGTGGGAGGTTACTTTGGCACTCAGAGGTGCAAAACGCTGGACTGCTATGACCCTACGTCAGACACATGGAACTGTATCACCACGGTGCCTTACTCGCTCATCCCCACGGCTTTTGTCAGCACCTGGAAGCACTTGCCCTCGTGATGAGGGGCAGGGCTTGGGGGCTTGTTTCCAGGAGGTCAATGAAGGTAAGGGTTCTCCTCCTCTTAAATTAAAAAATTACCGTCTTGCCTCAGTTGTATCTCCACACACCACGCTGAAGCCACGGGTTCCAAGTTGCTCATGAGGTTGTTTTATGGGAAGGGAGCATTTAAAAGTGGGATGCAGAGCCAGGAAAGAATAACCAGCTCTGCAGTGCTCTATATAAGTCTAGAAGTTCCAAGGGTTTTCTTATTTCCAGATGATCCTCCCAGTATCTTAAGAGATACATCTACATAGATGATTGGGGCTCCTCTCCCTCTGCTCCAAGGTAGCTGGATGTGCCAGCGTCATGCTTCTGTGGGTGGGTGGGCGGGTGGGCAGATGTGTCCACACCTGCTCTCACTATGGAATACATCCTGTTGTCATGCAGTTGAGGGAGTTAAGGCTCCTAAAAACACTTGTATGTGACTCCTGGGAGATAACCACGGCAACAAGAGCTTTGAAATGTCTCAGTAGTTTGATATTTTTGCTAATTTTCTGGGTGATCTATTTAGAACTGGTGAACTTGTAAGCAAGTGACCCTTGGAATGCCAGCAAATCCTGGTTCTCTTTTTGTGCTCTGTATTTACATTTCAGTGGGTAGCAGAAGCAAAAGCACAGAAGCCACGGTGCATTTGATGGTCTTGGTGTTTATTTATCATCCAAACTGTTGCTTGTTAAATCAGAACTTCTGAGACTTCTTTGTCAGACCTGAGTGGGAGGGAGGGGGTTTTGTAACCAGAAGAAGAATGTGTTTATCAGTGTTTTGGGTTGTGTGAGAATAAGAAAGTTGGTGGAAACCCATGATGTCGTGTCTCATTCTGACGCTCCGGTTTTCTCTTGCTCAGGGAAGGTGCTACTGCAGTGCCCCTGGGACAGGGTTTCTGGTTCCTCCTCTCCCCTCCCCAGTGGGGTGTTTGGTTGCCATTCTGGTTGTCAGTTTGGCTCCACAGGGCTTTGCATGTCCTCACCAACCTGTGCTGAGATGCAGCTGGCCTGGCAAAGCCCAAAAACTCTTCTCAACTTGTGAAAGCAGACGGTGATACAGGCAATACTTGGGTAGCATCATCTTCCCAGGAAGTCAGTAACACCTGTCCTAGCTCAGTGTGCAGGTTTCTCAGTGCCAGCAGCACACACAGCCCTGCTTTGGTGGTTGCAGCCTACATCCCAGCCAGCTGAAGGAGCTGGGAAATGCTCACGTATGGGTGTGGTATTGACAAGCTTCACTTACAGTTTTGTTTGGAAAGCGGGGACTGTGGAGAGGGAAATTCTTCCACAGACTCATCAAAATCCACTTCACTTAATACAGGGAAGAAAGAATGCTGCCCAAACCCTCTAACACCCTCTCACTTCCCTGCTTTCCACTTGGTGTGGTTGGTGCGCCTGGGAGCCGCCCAGTGGGTGAAATTGCTGGCACCTCCCAGTGATGATCTTTTTTGATGCCAGATGGGAACCAAGTAGGAGTTCCTGGCACCTAAGCCAGGCATTAGCCCAGCATGACCACCTGCTTTTCTCAGGTGGGAAAAAAAAAAACCACCAGGGCATTACACTGGCCTTTGTGAAACACCTGGTTTTAACATGGTTTGGACCACCATGAGGGCAGGGCAAGAGTGGAAGGGGTTAAAATGAGACCTTAAAGTGTTCCCAACACTGGAAGATAATGGCCTTTCCAAATTCTCCTCCTCAGGCGTTGCCTAGCATCTGTCACAGTGGCTCAGTAATCTAATTAACTGTCACTCGGCTATTAAATATTGCAGCAAAGACTGTGAGGACTCCATCATTTTCGGCTCAGGTCAATGGGGCCTCTCTTTAAGAGCCATCCTAGAGCTGACAATTAATTTTCTCTGGTAGCAGATGCGTCTGAATATTAAAGCTCAGCACCAGCCACATGGCTGGGAGTAGGAATAAGGAGTAGTTTGAGATGGGAGTTGATTCCTCAGCCACTGAATAAAAAACAGTGTTCAAAGTCACAGTGATGTTACTCTCCTCTCCTACCTTTTTTCCTCTGTACTGTATTTGGGTTGTTCAGCCTTAATAAATAGCTTTGTGGGGGTTGTATTGATACTTCTTCCCCCCCCTGTAATTGGGAGCTTGACACAAACACAGAAAACTAGGAATTGCAAATAAAACTGGTGAAGAGTCACTGTGTGAGGGTTTTATGTTTTTTTGGCTCTGCCTCCAGTCTTCAGTTAAAAGAACTATTTAAAATACACGCAAGCTCTTGCCAGAAAGAATGTCTGTCCACGTGATTTTTCTAGAGTGCTGTCTTTTTTTTTTTTTTTTTTTTTTTTTTTTTTTTTTTTTTTTTAACTAAGTCATTGTTACGGCCTCAGCCACTGTGACAGCTCTGTACATAAAGCACCAAGATGGGTGAGGGAATGTCCCTGAAGTGCACATGCTGCCCACGCTGCAGCAGCCACATCCCATGTGCCTGCCTTGGCTCTCCTGCCTGTGCAAAAACTGGGCTTGGGAACTGGGGGGGAACTTGGGAACTGTGCAGGATCCTGTGACTATGATCCAGTTCACCCCATTGTCCTATTGCAGGTGTGGCTGAGGGGTTTTCTGGTTTGCAGCCCCCACCATGGAAGGTCTCTGCTCAGACACCTGATTTGGTCCTTATGGGATCCTTCTTCAAGCAGGGATGCCCAGAAGGCAGGCTGGCCAGCACCTGCCCAGGTTCCTATGGAACTGCCTCCTCTCACCTGGAAAAACTCAGGAGCAGAGCAAGGTGGACTGGTGGGGAAAGGCCTGGGCAATCACATGGCAAGAGACAGTACTTTGTAGTCAAGGGAAAAACAACCTCCTTGCCTGTAAACTGGTCCCTGAAACCCAAATAGTCTGTCCTTGACAAACGTGGATCATAAACCACCCAGGCTGCTTTTCATATAAAGCATAAAAGTGATCAGCTGGAAATGCTTCCTCGAGGGCATGGCCTTTGCCCTTCCCAGACAGAGCAGGGACACCTTTCAGCAGAGGTCCCAGCACTGCTGCCAAGGAGGCTGTGTGACATTAATTTAGTGCTTATTGCCCACAGTTAATTCCAGGGATCAAGTGTGATTAGCAATATGAAATGTGAAAGCCTCATCCCCTCCCACCTGTGGTGGTGGAGCCATAGGGAGGCAAAACATGACAAATGAGCACTAGTAAAGACTGTGTTGATAAAGATAAGTACAGCCCAGCCTGGGGGAGGGTGGTGGGTGGTTTGTCACAAGCCTGTGCAGAGACAGTTGATGGGGACAACTCAACCCCTCCCCAGAGGTGACTTCAGGCAGCACCAGCAACAGGTTCTCCAAGCTGTCTCCACATTAAAGTGGCTTCTCCAGACTATCTGTCCCGTGTGACACTCTCATTTTCACAGGGGCAGAGTCACAGATGGGGGTGGGATGGTCACTCCAGATTGCATGGTCCAGCCAGGGAAGGTGAATTGGAAGGGGGAGTCACTGCATCCCTCTGTGCTGCCTCCTGAGCCTCAAATGCTCTGCTGAGGTGGAGATGTTGGAATTCCCATCTCTAAACAAACAGGACAACTCAAACCCTGTAGCATCAAGGAGCCAGGGGTTCCCCTGCCCAGAGGTTCCTAATCAGGTGCTTTTTAGCTACTGCAGACCCTCCTCACAGTTCTCCTGTAGGGAGCAGAGGCTGGTGGCTGGGCACTGCCCAGGCACTGATTCCTGGGATACATCCAGAAGCTCAGAGTTGATTTTGTTGCTTCCACTGGAGTCCTTTGGTGCCCTTAGCTCCTGGTGAGGGCTGTGGGTGGCACCAGCAGCTGGTGCCTGCCTTTGGGTGGGCGCTGAGTGACTGAGGCTGAAGGGTTTTGAGGCTGTTACGGCACCTGAAATCTGAACTTTGGCCCCAGAGCTCCTGCAAAGATTTAGGCCATGTGCCAGGCCCTGAGCTGTATTCTGATACCACACTCACACTAGGAACTGGGTCAGTTCCACGGCTTTTCCTGGTTATTATATTGCAGCTTAGATAACAAGCCTTTTGCAAAAACACTTTTACAGCTGCCTGGTGTGGCTCCCTTCCACGTGGAGCAGTGCTTTCACCTTGCAGCATGCATCATTCCCAGCTCCATCCACAGAGCCCTGCTCACAGAAAGGCACCTTCCCATGCCAAGACCTGTGTACCTGCAGAGAGCAGCCCGAAAAAACCTCAGGATAATCTCCTGGCTCCTAGAGCCTGCTGCTCACCTGCATGCTGCTGGGGTGGGTGGTTGCTTGCAACCTGCTGGAATTCCTGGAACAGAGTCACAGCTGGTTTCTCCCTGTGGCTCCTAGGGAAACTCATTTGCATGTGTATAATGGGGAGGCTGGATAAACAGGGATTGCAGTTTTTCTGCCGCTGCTGCTCTTTCCAAGTGGCTGGTTGTCTCTGAAGCCAGTTTATCAGGCAGTGTTGGAAGGGAGTGGCTGGCCTGGGGAGGAAAGTCGATGAAAATCAGGCTTTTCCTAACCCTGGGCAGATGGAAACATGTGCAGTCTGAGCTTGGCCCCAGACTGTATTAATCAACCCCTTGGAAATGTCAGTGATATGGATGTTTTTGGAGGAACCTGTGGAAAAAGAGAAAAAGGGTCTTTTTTATTTTGTCTGTTCCAGTTTTTGGGCCCTCCTCCCTGCCCTAAAAAAAAAAAAAAAAAAAAAAAAAAAAAAAAAAAAAAAAAGTGAAAACTTTGCCCTCAGTTTTTCATTCCCTTATCATGTCCACTGAAGTTTGCTACCTGGCCCTGAGCCCTCCCCAGCTGAAGACCCCCTCTTCTGTGCAAAGGACACCCCAACTCCTAAAGAAACCAGCTGCTTTCCACCTCCACCCACCTCAGGGAGTCGGGGTGGGGGTTACCCCAGTGAGTGCCCTGTGTGGGCTGAGCTGAGCATCACAGCAGCTAATGAGCTTTCTCTTTCCTTCCCCAGATGCCAGAGTCACATCCACGTCCCCTCCCTTGCTGCTGGAGCCGACGCAGTGACCGAGAGCCTCCTGTCCTCCCGCACAGGACTCTGAGGCAACTTCCACATCCCTTCCTGACACCAGCAGTGGGGGGCACAGCTGGGGCCTCACTGCCAGCACCACGCCAGGGGGTCACCAAGGGCTACCCAGCCCCACCACTGGTCACTGGCCACCGTGCAGGGATGGCAAGGAGCTGGGAGCACTGCTTTGCCAGGCTGAGCTCAGGGGGCACGGGGATGGCTTGTGAGCTCCTCTGGACCAGCAGGGCTGGGGAGATGGAGGCTGCATCCCTCAGCCAACATGGCTGGGTAGCCCTTTCTGTTGCTCAGTTGGGGGGATTAAGAGATATTAATCTGTTTTTCTCTAAGGCAGTGAACTTGCTGTTGGCAATGCTTGCTGCTTGGGTGACTTGGAAGTGTTTGTTAAGGGGAGCAAGGTGAGAGCACCTGGCTCTCCCCATCCTCTGGCCATTTCATGGAGGCAATGGCTGTTGAAATATTAAAACATAGGAGCTTGGGATGGCTTCCAGCAGCACCAGGTACCATGACAAAACAGGGCAGATGCCTTTTGGTTTGTACTTTGGGCCTTTTAAATTTCCCCCCCCACCCCCCACCTCCTTTCCTGGCTGCTGTGATTTGGTCGGAGGCCGGGTAGCTCCCCACACACAGCTGCTGGGAAGAGCACGGGGCTGTGTTAGTGTGCCAAGGCAGCAGCACCGCTGCCGAGATGTTCCCCAGATAAAGCCCACTGCCTGCTCAGAGCCGGTCTGCTGAGCTTCCCTGCGCGTGGGTGAGGCTCTCATTAGCAAAGGAGCAGAAAAAGGGGCGCAGTGGGGAATGCTCGTGCCTTGGGAAGGGCACCTCAGCTCCAGCAAGGCCTCAGAGGGAGAGCAAGAAGATTAGGGTAGCATTGCAGGGTGGGCTGGGGAGGGATCCCCCTCCTTCCTGCTTCACCCCATATCCTGGCTTCCCCTTGGAGAGATGTGAGCATTTCTGGCTGCGTGCTGCCTGCCAGTGGTTGGGCTGAGGCTGCCCCAGGTAACCCACACATGCTGGCTGCCAACTGTGTTTGGGATTGTGCATCCAGGAGCTGTCAGCCCGAGCCATTCCTCATTCTGCTGTGGAGGAAGGCACGTGGATTTCAGCTGTCAGTACAGGGATGCAGCTCCTGACTGGCCCCTCTGGGGCTGGCCACTGCCGAGGAGGACTGGTCCTGCCCTGCCCCAGCATCCCGCTTCCCTGCACAGCGGATCTCCAGATTCTCCAGGCTCGCCTCTTGCCCCTGGATGAGTCTGGGCTGTAGCCTGGCCAGCTGAATGATGCAATGCCATGAAAAGCCTTGACACAGCTTCAAACAGCAAAGGTCTTTTCGGAGCAGCGGGTACCGGGAAGAGCACGCGTTCTGCACAGCCAGCCTGCAATGTGCTGGATGACGTTTATTTACATCTCCCAGGCTTTTCTTTTTTTTTTTTTCTTTTTTTTTTTTTTTCCCTTCAGCTGCTTGTGAACTTTAATAAAAAATGATGATCTGGGAAACTGTTTGTGTGTTTTTCACAGGAGTCTTCATCCTTAAGTAAGTTGGATTTAGGTCTAATAACAGGGCCGAGGACTAATAACAGGGTTGGCACTCCATAGGGTGGTTCACAAACAGCCTCCAAAGCAACCAGCCCAGCTGTAATTATTATTGCTTCAGTGCTTGGGAAACTGAGGCACAGTGTCAAGTGTCTTGTCAAAGGTTAATGGTAGATCTGGGAATAAAGTCCAGGGCTCCTCATGTCCTGAGGTCATCATGTGGCTCTCTGTTCCACGGCTGCTCTCACTCAGCTTGTCCGTGCCACGATTTCAGGAGAACTTGCAGGTCTGCAGTGCTAATAACACCTGCCAAATAGGTTGAGGGGCCCAATGCAGACACAGCCGTACTCCTGCAGGGAAAGCCAGTAATTTCTAAGGAAGACAAGAAGAATTCATGCTTCTGTTTTCCTTATTTGCCTTCTCTTGGCTGCTGCAGCTCCCAAGAAAGGGGCCTATTGACAGGAGAGATGGGCTTTCCAGCTGGAGCCCCTTCCACACTTCTCTCCATGTGCATCTCTCGCTGTCCCAGAGGAGCTCCTGAAGGCGCAGGGAGATCCAGCTCTGCTCTGGGAACACTCTGGGAGGGTTTTCCCTCCCTACAAGACGAGCAGCTCCAGCTGTGCTAAGGGCTGGGACTGTGGGAGCATTGCTCAGAGCAGCAAATTGGCACCAGGCAAATTTGTATTTTTGCCTCATCCTCTGGTAGCAGGGGCTGTTGGGCTTGGGAGGCAAAACTTCCTATGGGTGTTTTACAGGGTCTCAAAGGGATTTGGAGCCTGAATTTCTGAGCTGCAAAGGAGACAGAGGGATCTGTCCCCTTGCCTGCCAGAGCTGGGTGGGCAGCAGCATTAGCTGACGTGAGCTGGGTAGATATGAGTGTAAGGCTCCATAGAAAAAGCTCATTAAAGACCCCTTTGGGAAACCAATTCAGGGTAGAAATCACTGCTTGATGAGCAGGAGAAGGGGGGTGAAAAGAGGGGGGAATGTGAATGAAATCCCCTATAGTTTTGTTGATTCAGGTTTTATATGGGGCTCTGGGACTTTAAATAGCAGCTGAGGAGGCTTTGCAATAGGCTTTCTTTGATATGAGCCATGCAGAGACCTGCTCTTTTGTACTTATTCTGGAGCTTGCCTGAGAGACAATTCAAAAGCAATCAGCAGCTGCTGTGACAGCAGCGACCTGTTGCTATGGAATTAAATGTAATGAGAAATACAAAGGTTTCTTGGTTAGCAGCAACAGAATAAGAGAGGAGCAGGAGATAGAAGTAGATGTAACAGAAAAAAAGCTACAGCCAGAGCGGGACTGGCATTTAAATGGGAGGTACAGGGGTAGAAATGTAAATGTGATTTGTTTTCCTTTTCTAAAAGAGCTTTTTCGCCATCTCAGCAGGTCAGGCTCAGCTTTGTCTGGGAGCGAGCACTTGGGAAAGAGTCCTGTCTGCTGGTGTTACTGGAGTTGTGTGTTCCCAGGCTCCCAGGAAACAAGCCCACACTCTGTAGCCAGCCCTCGCTGTGGGGTGTCAGGAGCTCAGACATCTTCCCCATGAAGTGCCAGGAGCCTGGCAGGGAGATCCCTGGAGGAGCAGGGGGGGGTTCATCCCACACCTCCCTTGTTTTGCAGGGCCCAGGGAGAACTGGGGCAGGATTCAGCTCCTTTCCACTCACCCTCTGGCCCTGGCTGGAGCCTGCCCATGAGCTCTCTCTAGTTCCCCAGCTCAGAACAGGGTGCTTCTCACTCCAAAAAACACTTGGGAGGAGAGAGCAGGGAGATGCTCAGAGGTGGAACCAGGCAGGCAGCTGGCGTGATCACACCTCCATCCCCGGGGAGGGTATGAGCATGCTGAACATCCCTGGATGCAAAAGGCTGATACTCCTCTATTTCTTCTTTACATGAAACTCATAGAGCCTTATTGGGTTTTAAATATGCATTTTCCCAGCCTGACCCCAGCTGCCCTTGAAATAATACTGCTTTGCAGTGAAGCCCTGCAGGGAATTATCATCTGAGCCCACTCCCTTTGTCATGAGAGTCAATTAAAAGCAGAGTAGCTGGTGATTTAATAGCTCTGGTGTCTGAGGGAGCCCCATATCCATCCAGAGGCCGACTCTGGCATTTAAACACATAATTGGAGAAGAGGAGCACTTCTTTCCAGTTATCCAACATGTTTACAAATTCATCCATCTCCATACAGAGCACTAACTCCTCGTGTCCATGGCTTGCCATCTCCTCCTGCACATTAATTAATGGCCCAGCATTGTGCACTCTCCTTGCAATACATCCCATGTGGAAGTGTTTTCCTCTTTCCCCATGCACCTTTTCCCTTGGGGTAAACCCAGCAGGACCTCTGAAGACGGTCCAGGCTCACAAAATGCCATGCATGCTCCGTAAGCAGTGTTTGAGTTAAGCTTGCAAGAGCAGGAGAAACCTTTGCCCCCAGCTCTCCACAACCAACTGGGAATCTAACGGGGCCCAATCCCTCCTGCTCCAGTGCAAGCAGGAGCCACAGGCAGCAGTGCTGGGGGCCCCAAGGTGGGAGACAGCAGCAGGGATTCCCGGTGGGAATGAATAGCTGAGGCTGAGCTCATTTATTCTTCCTTCCTTACAGTCTCTCTTTTCTTTCCATTTCACCACCTCTTTATTTAACATCCTGGGCTGTTGTGCAGAACCATCACCCTGGTTTGCAGCACTGTGACCTACTTTGCCGCAACGTCCCGACTTCCTCACTGAAATCGCCAGCTCGGAGCCCCCCCAGTCCATTCAGTGTTTCTCAGCTGAATAACAGATCCAATTAGGTGGAAAAAGCCTGGCTTTCATGCTGTCAGTGCCTGGACATCTCACTTCCCGCTCCCCAGCACACGCTGCAGCACCGAGGGCCGCAGCTCAGACAGGGGCCCCTCTGTGTTTGTGTGTGCCCCGCCAGATGAAGCTGGGGGAAGGGTTCAAGAAGATTGATCCTGGTTACTCAACCTGTCCTTTCATTCTCCCTGGCAGTCTCTGAGGACTACAGAGCTCAGGAATCAAGTAATTTGCAGGTTTGCAGTTCTGGTTCTCTTGGGAAGGTCTCCTTTCCCAGCAGAGGCTGGGGAGAACTGTCCATGACCAGGCCAGGGTGGCAAAACTTGTGCTTGTGAAGAAGCACTTACAGCCAGAATGTGATTTAATGACTGATAGAATGACCCATCTCTCACTCCTGGCATCATACCCAGTCCTGTGAGTTTATCCCAAACAAATATTTTAATTCTGCCCTTTATTGCTGCCATCACTCTTCTCCACTGCAGCAGGGCTCCTCCCTATAGCCAGTCCCCAGGATGCTGGCTCCACTCCCTCAGGGGGGATAGCTGGTTGTTAAAAGGGATGAGTAAAACCAAACAAGGAGAAAAAAGCCTAAGGGCCACCAGTGAAAGCCCTTTTGGTTTCTACCTTCTCTGGCTGGGTGGGATGGACGGCCATCCCCTTGCCCTGGAGCAAGCATCCCCAGCAGCACTGGGGCCCCGCTTGGCTCCCTGGCAGGTGCAGGGAGGAGGGTAAACACCCTTCACTCCGTTTCTGGGTCACGTCTGGAGGAATTACACACGCAGGCACAAACAGGAGCTGCTTCCCCATGGCAGCTTCCCAGCACCCAGAGGAGCTCCCGCTGCCTCCGGCCCCTCTGCCCACGCTGCCGCCCCGCCGGGACCACGGCTGCTCCCGGCCTTCCCACAGGGTTTTGCTAATGACTCACCGCTCCTGCTCGGCTCTAATTAGGCTCATGTCTAATTAGGCTCACTGGAAAGATGCGGCTGGTGAGAAGCAGCCCTTTGGTTGAAAGGAAAGGGGAAAGAAAGAGCATCTGGAGATGCCGGAGGGAGAGACGCCAGGCAGCGGGAGGAGGTCAGGGGGGATTGGGAACTGCCAGCTGAGCTGCATCTGTGCAAGGGATGGGCCATAAAGGGAGGAGAGCAAAGGGACTGGAAACAAGTCCCCTCTGTACTGACAGACACAGGAGCTCCAGCGTGCAGGGAGGGAGGGGCTGGGGGAGCCCTGGACCTGCATCCTTGGGCATCCTTGAAACAGAGGCAGGAGAGCAGGCTCTGGGGCAAAGCCTGGTTTGGGGGTGATTCGAGAGGTGTGAAGGCAGCTTTAGGGGAGACAAAAGGGACACTCAGTGCCTGCCCACCCCTGTGAGAGCTTATATCAGTTGCTAGTATCGAATATTATTTTCCACTTAATTTTTACATGGTTCAACCTTCTAAAAATCAAGACATTTACCGTGTTTAACATTCCTGTAGCAAATTGACGAGCCCCAGGTGCCTTCAATGGCAAAGGTAAGTCATTACTTTACCATTCACCTTGTATCTGATCACAGGGCATCTCACTCACTCACTGCACTAATTAGGGTTTTGCCTTTCCTTCTCTTAATAAACCCTCCATGAATGAGTGGCCTGTCTGCAAGCCCCAGCCCACCTTGCACCTGTGTCCTCCCAGACCTCCCGTTTCTTTCCCTGAAGGCAGTGCCAGGACTGAACCCAGCAAGGGCAGGGAAGGGGAAATGCAGATAACTGCAAATATTTAAGGTATCACCAAACCATATCTCCAAAGACACTCTCCTGTGCCTGTCAATGCTCCTTCTAGAGGCTCATCCCATTCTAAGGATCCTGTATGCTATATGGCCCCTTTAGATCAATGTACCAGTGAAAATCCAACCACATCCAATAAAGCCACACGAGATACTTTGCTTTAACTTTGGGAGCCGAAGAAGAGCTGGGCAAGAAAGCTGGGATGCTCAGAAACCCATCACTCTTTCTTGGGACCATCTAAACTGATTGACCCCTGTGGTCTGGAGAGAACATCCATTTCATTGTCTCAGCTGTGGCATGATGGCTCAGAGCATGGAAACTGTGAGCATATGAAATTGTGGAAAGCTGGTTAAGGATAGTCAATATATGGAGGTGTCCTGGAGCAGCAGAGCCCTTTGCTTCCTCCTCTGCCAAAGGCAGTTTGTGTTGCCTGCCCAGGCTTCCCCCTGGCCAATGGAAACAGGGGGGTTTGGAGTACACTGCACAGGACCAGAGAAGCTCAGGGTGCCTGGTTTGCTCTGCAACCCAGCCTTTCCCTGGCAGGAGATTGATTCAGAAAGGATTTGATTCTCTCCACGTGGTTTGTCATCAGTAAATGTGCTGTCCCCTCTCCCGTGACCAATGCCTGTTGTGTCGGAGCAGCGCCTCCCGTTCCCAGCAGCTGCAGCAGCTGTGCTTTTACTGCAGCGATGCAAAGGCTGGGGGTGCCCCAAGGGGTGCTTTTGTCAGGCATCCAGGTTGCAGAGCCAAGAGGGGCCACAGGAAAACGTGATTTTTGAAAGCCATACCCAGGAGCCGACAGTTTGGGCGAAGGCTTTTATTCAGCTTCAGTAAATAGGTGAGCTGGGACGCCTGGGAATGCAAATAAAACCAGGAGTACTGAGCAGCCGTCGAGATAAATGAACTCTTTCATCTGCTGTCTCACACCCAGGGGTTGCCTGTCTTGGAGCAAGTGCTGCGTGACAGGGTGTAGGTTCAGGTACATGGACGTGACTCAGGCTTTCAGAACAGCATGTGCAACACAGCTGAGAGGAGGGGAAACACCAGGCAGTGAGTGCACGGCTGCCTAACGGGGCTGGCCTTCCCTGACCTCTGCTGAGGAACAACACAACACCCCAAGCAGCTGACAGCCCAGAGCTTTGATCAATACTTCATTCTTGGGGCTGTCTCATGCCGGGTCAGGAGCTGGACTTGATGCTCTTTGTGGGTCCCTTTCAGGTCAGGATATTTCGATTCTATGAATACATATCTGATTCTCCTCAAGCAATCCTTTCTTTCTCCTTCCCAATCGTACCTCTGAAGTCAAGTGGAGTAACAAATGGAAATGAAGTAACTCCTCTGCCTCAAAATCAATACACAGGGGGTGAAGGGTGCAAGTCCCCTGCTCCTCCTGCCTGGGGAGAGGATGCTGGAGTCCTGTGCAGGACTGGCAGTACAGGGCCAGCAGTGATCACTTCTATGATCCAGCACAAAGTGGTTGTGGGGAAACCGCAGCCATTGTGGTCCTCTGTGACTTCTCATCCTCATGGCTCTGTACTTCTGGCACCCTCTCCTGCCTGGACTGATGCCTGCAGGCACTGGGAACACCATGTACCTTATCATGGAATCACAGAATAGTTTGGGTTGGAAGGGACCTTAAAAGATCCTTTTTCCACCACCCCTGCCACAGGCAAGGAATTTTCCATCAGACCAGGTTGCTCCAAGCTGTGTCTGACCTGGCCATGAACACTTCCAGGGACAGGGCATCCACAGCTTCTCTGGGCAACCTGTTCCAGTGCCTCCCCACCCTCACAAGGAAGACTCTCCCTCCCCAGGGGAGACCTGGATGCTGGGTACAGCATTTCTGATGGGTCTCTTTTTGCAGGAGATGTGGGAACACCTAAGCCAGACAGCATCATGGACCCTGTCCTGTCCCTGTGATGAGATGTAGCACCTCTGGTTCTCTAAGCCAAAAGAACCAAAACCCTCTGTGTTTAGGATCTGTCAAAGACACTGAGCTGTGTTAGGGGCTTACAGAACTCTGTGCCATCAGGCAGCACATGCAGCCCCCAGACTCCCATTATTCTCATCACAGGGCTGAAGAGGCAGAGAGAACAGCTGTGACACTTCCCCCTCTTGTGCAAGGATGAAAAGCCCTGTGTGGGGGGGGAGAAAAACGGAATATCACATGGCCATCTGTCCTTCAGTAAAATGCAAATCTTGTAAGAGGAGGAAAATAAGTTAAAGAGTCCAGTGGGTTCAAACTGCAATGGAGATGATAAAGGCAATGCAAATATTTGATTACATGTTGAGCTTAGGGCTCTTCATTCAGCCTTGGTGCAAAAAAGTCAATCAGCAAAAATACCAAAGGTGTGGGAATAAATCGGGCAGAAAACTCAGACTTAAAATCAAATTTATTTAGAGAAGAGTGACTTTACAAGAGGTTGATACTGATAACTAAAAAGGAAGATAAATAAAAGCTTGTTACAAAACCTAATGGTTTCTGGTAAGTTACAGAAAAACTGAAGAATTTTACAGTCAATAACCAGCTCACTTTTTACATAATTACAAATTAACATACAGCAATTAGGTTTTACCCTCTTCTTTAAAAATCTTTTTTCCCCCAACTTTTTTTTCTTTATGGGTTCAACATGAAAATGCAAAGCTCTTTTTTTTTTTTTTCCTTTTTCTTTTTTTAATAAGAAACAAACCAAAAGCAGAGGTATATCAGGTTATTGTAATACACCTCAATGTTCTGAGAATTACTCAAGTGCATTCCATATTAGTACAAAATAAACACCAGGCTAAACTTTAACCATAGGCGAGCTGAACCGGACATAGATTTTTATTTCTTTTTTTTTTTTTTGAGTCAGTGTTTAATATTGATAAAGAAAATAGAAGGATTACTTTAGAGCATGGAAAGGATGGATACCTATAGACAGCTTAAATACATACAAAGCTCATAGCTGTATGCAAAGCAGTGAATGTTATCCTGTTCCCCCCTCCCCCCAAGCAATGGAAGCTGAATTATATCTGGGCAAAGCATCAGTGTCAGTGAAATGCACGTGGAAGGAAAGGGCACAGAGCCCTGGAAATGCAAGTGGGAAGGGAGCTGGTGTTACACTTCTCATGACTGAAGAGCACAAGGTGTAGGAGGTTTGACCAGTTCAGCTCGCCTATATTTAAAAATTAGCTGCATCACCAATGAAAGAATCGTGGATTGCTGCCCCTTCTGACAAATGAAGCAAGAGTTGTGAGCAGCAGGGGAGGTTTTTTTTTAATTCATTTATTTAAAAGGGTGCTCTAAATCATGATAAATTCTCAAACCTGGCCAGCAGGCAAAATAATTTCCAGAGTTCTGGTTAACAAGGAATGTTTTGTGGGATTTTAGCAGATTCTCTCCTGTGTCCCCTGCCCAGTCCTCCCTTGCTCCATGCCATAGATATCCTAGACAGCTTCCTTGGGATTTGGCACCTGAAGAACCTCTTCTGACTAGGTGGCATGTGAAAGGACTGGAATTGGGTGTTCCAGCAACAGCTGTGAGACATCCTAGTGACTCAAGGAAGGTGCAAAGGTGATTGGATTCTCTGGATGCAAATCTGATGGCACCACTGTGCTGCCCAGGACTGTCACACCTCCAGAGGAAGAGCCCACCCTCAGAGGGACAGCTCCTGCCCCAGGGAGGGCACCTGGGAGGTGTCTCAGTGGCCTGGACAGTAAATACCTTGGTGCATGGAAAGGGCCTCACTTATTTGGATGCATCCCCTCACATCTCCTTCACTCTTGAGTTTCTCCAGGGAAAAGGAGATGGAGGGAAAACCTGGCGGGGCTGCTTCCCTACCTGCTGGGAGGAAGGGGTGATGGTGAAGCTGACATGGGCTCTCCTGGAGGATGTACCTGAGCCAACAGAAGCCAGTTCTCTTGTCCTGCCACTTAACCTATCTGCAGTGGGACTGTAGCCAGATTCACACCCACTTTGGTCTCAAAATAATACAGAAAGTTTGGCCCTTCCTCCCCTCTTGGGGAAAAGCCAAACCAAACCAGGAACACGCCTGCTTGAAGCTCTGATTTTGCTGGGGATACAAAGGGGGAAGCAATGGTAAAACTGATTGTCTCCAAATAACCATAATTAAAAGGGGAAAGACCAATTCCATTTAAAGTGCTTTATGGCATCAAACTGACATCAAGTTATGTGTTGAGATGTTCACTTCATTTAAGAGAATCTAAGGCCAAGCCCACACAACCCCCTTGAGTCTCCCACCCTTTGCTACAGCTACGCTCTGCTGCTGGGTATTCTGGCACCCCCAGCTAATACTGGCCACTTCTGTACTTGCCTGAGCCCACACTCTCACTTTCCCTGGACACTGAAACCCCTCCTGTTGGGCAGTGGCAAAGAGCAGGCCAAGAAAAGCCCAAGAAAATCAAATCTGATTTCTGTCCTCCATGAAACACCAGAACAAACAGCTCCAAGAGCCCTCACAGGATCCTCTTCTCCAACAACATGGGCTTCCAAGAGATGCTTTTGAACCTACTCTGAGTCCCAGGAACCCAATGCAAAACAGGGTGGCTTGGGTGCTCTAAACGGGATTGAGGGACTGGCTCTGGGAACTAGGAACAGGCAGGGCTGAAGAAATAACATGCTTTCAACAAGTGCAGGATGGATGCCAGGCATGAACTGGAGCAAATGCAATTTTAAGGCCAGGAAGAGGAAAGGTTTTGGTGCTGTCAAGCTGGGACCATACTCTCACAGACAACACAAGACAACCTTCAGGGATCAGAGCAGGAATCTGACTCCAGGAACCTATGCCAAGCCTTTCCAAAGAAAACCTGAGATGGGAAAAATAAAAGGCTGAAGAGATAAAAACAAGCCCCTACCTTCCTAAAGGTGAAAGAAGGAGGAAGCAGTGTGGGAGGAAAGGCTTCATTCCAAAAAAGTGAATCACACAGTAACAGACATCCTCCAGGGACAAAGGTCTGTCCACCAGAATTTAAGACACAAACAGATTTGATACGCAGGATTTCTGGTCAGTCTATTTCTGACTCACACCTGTGGTTTCTGTCAAGGAACCACAGGGACCTGGGGAGATCACTTAGCCAATAGTATTTGCACTTCAAGCACTGAATGCTCTTTTTGATTTGCACAGGTCAGGAGAGACAGTGAAGACCAGGCAGACTCAATCCTGCTGTCCTGGGTCACACATCTGCCTTTTGGTGCCCTTCTCAGAGCCAGAGGACGTTGCTGTGCTGTGGATATAGCATGTGCTGGGACTGGGGAGAAGACTGGGATAAACTGAAATGTTTGTAGTGGCAAAGGCTGTTCCAGACTGAGGGGAACTCAGATGTACCAGTGCCCTGATCTCTGTTCACACAGCAGCAAATGAGCCAGGCTTTGCTTTGGTTTCCAAAAATTTCAGCTTGGCACATTCGTGTTTGCAGATGCATGAACAGCAGGGCAGAAGTCACTTTCTGAAGCTGGTGGTTTTCTTATGAAAAAGGTAACACCACACCACCAGCACGTGCCTCCTTCAGCTCCCCTCGGGCCCAGGAGGGCAGCTAGACCCTCACACCCATCACTGCAAGGCACTCCATGCTTTGCTTTTTCCTTTGTCTCCAAAGGGAATGAGAAAACCTAACCAAAATGTTTAAACAAGGAAACTAATTGACAGGAGGAGCCTTGTCTGAAGTTACTGTCTTTTTTCCAGACTTTTTTTGGCCTGAAGATGCTCTGCCTTGAAGAAAGCTCTCAGCTGAAATTGTGTGACTTTGGGCACAGAATGAGCTGCAAAGCAGTGCTGCCCAACCCCATGGTTTGTAGGAAACAGGGAGATGAGAACATTTGGTTTACCAATCTTTTGGTAAGAAAACAAAACAAATAAACAAACCAAAAAATAAATGGGGAGGAAGAGAAAAAAACCCTCAAACTATTCCCCAAACAAAAGTAAAAGTAAAAAGAAATAAAAAAATAAAACCAAGTAAACTTTTCAAAAAAACTCTTTCAGATAAAATGAAAGATAAATATTTTTGCAAGCCCTGCTTGCAATTAAGAACAAGCACCAAATAATATTAAAAAAAATAAAAAATAACTCTCAACCCCTTTTCCTTTCAGGTTTTTTTTTTCTCCTTTTCTTTTTGAGTTTTAATAGTGTAGAGAGCTTCCAAAGCAAGCAGGGTTCCTGCACCAAGACAGCCCAGCCCAAGCATCCACCTCACCACCAATGCTGCTGATACTCATCAGCAGTAACTCTGAAAACTGCTGCGGGTCACCAGCTCGTGACAAGCCAGAAAGCAAACTGAAATCAAACAATAGTACAAGAAGAGAAATGATTTGTTATTTAAAAAAAAAAAAAAAAGTAGGAAAGGAAATGCACCTGACAGCTTCAAACTTTTGAGCAAAACCTTGACCTGTTTGAAGCTGGTAACCATTTACAAATCCACTCGGGTAATTCTCCTGACAGGGTTTGGAAGAAAGGTGATTTTTGAGAAAAGTGTCTCCTTGCATTTCTCCTCCCCCACTGAACACATCCCTGTATTCCACAACTCTGCAGACACCCCACAGCTGCCACAGCAAGGGCTGCCCTTGGACCTTCCTGTTCTGCACGGACACTCCACCCCAGAGGCCATGGGGACACGGCAAGCTGGACTCCAGACCCGTCCCACAGGGGGTTTGTCTATCAGAACCTTTTTCTCCCCCAAAAAAGGCTCCTAAGTGCCTGGTATTGCACAGCCATGGGGATAGGAGCCATCTCCTTGGAGCCCACCCCGCTGCCCTGTGATGTCTCACGGACCTGCTGGGACACTGCTGCTCCCACTCTGCCTCAGAAACAAGCAGGGCAAGAGAGAAAATCCAGAGAAACAGAAGCCCAATGGTAGCACAAAAGCCAACATCATGTGGGAGTCACTAATAACAACACAAAGAACAGACCAAAGATCCCTAAAATCAGATTTTTAGCCACCCCCCCACTCACTCATTAGGCTTGTATTCTGGCAAAAGCATAATCTTTACTTCAGGGATGGGAGGGAGTGGGCTGGAGCTCAAAGAGATTGTGTAAAAAAAATGTTGTTTACTGTTGTTTCCATTTGAACAGTCTGTTCTGGCTCCCTGGGATTGCCTTACCAGCCTACCAAAATTCTCTTTTCTGCACCATTTTAAATATACCCGGTAACGTTCTGCTTGACTCTGGAAACAGTTTGACATTTGATTCCTCTGCCCCACAGAAATTGTTCAAAATGATTTTAAATTTTAATTTTTATCCTCTTGAGCTGTTGCTTCTGAATGCTGTTACTGCTTCCTGGTGTAAGGTACCCTTCTGAAACCAAACAGCCCCTATCCCGTGAGCACAGAAGGGGTGTGCAGGTCACTGTGTTACAGTCAGAGCAGTAAGGGCAAGATATTTAATATCTACACACTCCCTGAAAGTCGTCAGGTTATCATCTGTCCCCACGGGTGGACCTTGGCTGCAGGGACTGTAAGCATATCCCAGTGGATACATAGATACATACATGTATATATACAGTATATCTATATATGCCAGTGTGTACGCACCATTCAGAGTCCTAATCCTTTACTCAATGCTTGGTTTTGGTTCTTTTCCCCAGAAAAGGGGGATTTGAAGGCACAGACCCATTAAGGCTACGTTCTCTCATCCTTTAGCAGTAAGAAGAGACAGACAACATCTATCCCAATCCGTTTGACCCCAGGTTTGCACAGGGAGATGGTCCAGTGTGCTGTGCAGGCACAGACAGCCTCTGTGGGGGAGACAAGACAGCCTCAGCAGGGAGAATTCACCTAAAACCACAGGAGAGAGGCCCTTATCCACCACTTAGCAGACTTCAGAACACGTTTTATTTAAAACCTCCAGGAGCTTGTCCAGCGCAGGCACCGGCCGCGTGCTGTGTCACAGGCAGGGAGATGTCCACGGAGTGACCACTGCAGCAGTCCGTGCTCAGCAGAAGATCTCCTCACCCTCTGGAGGTGCTTCTGACGAGTGAGAATCTGTAGCACCAAAAAACATCATGTGGGAGTCACTACGGGAACACAGGGACACAGTTTCTGTGTGCACAGAAACCCCGCTGTCTGCCCAATCCACTGGGCCCTTTGAAAGATGCTCAGTTCCCTGATGAGCTACCATGAAATTACCCCTTGTAATGGGTGAGACTTCCTGTGCACAAGCTGGAAAACATCAGTGAGCTAGCATGAATGAAACCGCTCATCCGAGGGCATGTGATCAGATTTCATGTGGGTCAGAGGTTTGAGGTGCAGCTCTGAGTCCTAAGGGGATGCAAAACTACCAGACAAAAAAAAAAAAAAAAAAAAAAAAAAAAGCTGTATGTTTTTGTTTCAGATCAAGAGACAAAACAGACCAGCTTGAGGGGAAGGGAGAGGCCACCAGAAGGCTTGTGGATATCACTTCCAAACTGCCACAGAGCTAAAGCAGACATCAATGCCTCAGGAGCTGCAACAGCCAGGAGCATCCCAGCAGCAGCTCCTTCTGAAAGCACTGACACTGAAGCAGAACATTTTCCTCCTTGAAGCAGAGAATTCAGCCCATGGAGGCTGCTCAGGATGGGATGGGAAGGGAAGAAACAATGAGAAGAATGTGTGTCCCTCTGACAACCCTGGGGGCTGCAGAACAGGCAGAAAAGATCACTTCAGGCTGGGCAGTCCACTCAGCACAGCTGCTCCTCCCCATCCCTGTGTCACCATCCTCATTTTGTGGCTTCCACAAGTTTGCTGGCTGAAGGAAAACAGCCAGCTTACCAACCCTGAAAAAACACCTGTGAGCTCCCCTGACACTCACCAGACTGCTGGGAGCGATGTCCCCTGCCCTTTTTCTTCTTTTCCTTCTTCTCCTTTGGTTTGGCTAAACTGAAGAGGCGAGTAGGCATCTGGGTCTGTTCCTCAGCTGCCTTGTTAGTCTGGTTTGTTGTGCTAAGCAAATGGAAAGTGCTTTTCTCTTTGTGTGTCCTTGAAAGACTGTTCCTTTTGGGGGAGACAGACAGTTCTGCATCAAAGTGCCCTTGTTTAGGAAGGGAAGGGTTCTTCTGCATGGAGGATTCATCAATGCTGGACTGGGAGGAGACTCTTGCAAGTTTCTCATGTAGATTTGAAACCTAGAAAGGAAAAGTGTTTCATGAAAGAGGCTAGCAGAGAACATGGACAGAAAAGGCGTGTCCCAGACCACTCACAGAGACTGTTCCTGTGAACATCCAGCCCATTCACCAGGTAAAACGTGGTCCCCATCCAGGCAAAGCAAAGAGAGAAAAGCCTTCTCTGTTCAAGATGAAAAATGAGGCATACAAAGAGTAACACTCCACTATCTTTTGCTCCTACATGTACTCTGCTATGTATCAACAAGCCAAGGGCAAATATTCTCTAAGATCTCAATAGCAGGACTCACCCTGCATCGTTTGCACACACAGATGGTGGCAGGAGGCCAAGGAGCAGCGTGCCTCTCTGGGAAGGGAACGCCAGCACACGGCACGGGAGCACCATGTGTCAAAGGAAGCCTTCCCAAGCAAAAGATGAAAGCAAAAACATTTTTCCTGATTTTTTTTTTTCCTAACGGCTGTCTCAGGATGTAATTGAGCTTGCACATTCAAAGGGAAGATCAAAACAAGCCCAGCAAAGCTCGACTGAACTCTCTATTAATAGCTCTGCAATGTCAGTCAGATACCTGTCTAGAGAAGGTGCTTCCTTCTCCTAAATCTCTTAGGCCTTGCAGGCATTTTCCCTCTCAGCCTCTCCCACAGCATCCATGCCCCTTGTCTACAAGGGCTTGGAGCTGGAACAGCTTCACTGGCTGCTTGGAAAACTTCTGGCTTGATCAGGAGCCAGGTGGGAGGGAGCAAGACCTCCTTTGGTGATTAGCTTTTCAGAGCTGACTGCTCAGTGCCACAATTAGGCCGTACAGGCATCCAAAATCATTCCCATTCTGAAATCCAACATTTATAAACTAACTGCTACAGCTCTAAGCAAATTACAGTCAGAATTAGTGAGTTACAACAAACAAACAAACGATCAACAGGCTTAAGGATTAAATTCAGTCCATGTTTTGCCAATAGTGCTTGCTCTCCTCAGTCAGACTGCTGCACAGTTGTAAAGGAATAAACCATGGCTTGCTGAAAAATGCCCAAACCAGGAACTGTGTGTGCATTTTTCTTTGTGGTTGTGAGCAGTCAGACATCAGAAGCCTTTTCCAGAAAAGCTGGGGACCTCTGCTCACTGAGCCACAACTGGGCTGCAGGTGCTCAGTCTTTTCAGGACAAGGGGCAATGCCATCTCTTTGCTGGATATTGAGAATGCTTTTGGAGATGGATCTCAGCATGTGAACGGCTTTGCCATGCAGTTATCAGCCTAACAAGTGGTTTTGGTGACAGCTGGAGGCTGCAGGTTACCCACAGCACTCAGGCTGTTTCTGCAAAGGAAGAAGTGCCTGACTGCTCCCCAGAGCTCAGCCCTCTGGTGAAGGCCAACATCAGGCAGTGTCAACCCCCTGGGACTGCCTGGGGCATCTTCCCTGGGAGCCTGCCACCTCCTCTCTGCCATCCCCCAACACACAGACAGGGAAGTGGGCAGAGCTCAGGCTGCCCAGCACTGGCCAGGCACCCCCAGCACACCACGAAGCACCAATACTGGCAGCTCCTCAGCACCTCCAGAGGTGCAAAACACCCAGCACTGCCCATCCCATGCAAGGGAAGAGCCAGTTTTAAATACCACTCCCCACACATTTGGGGCTGGGCTGGCCCAGCTGTGTGCCCTGTGAGGGACACGCAGCTCCCCCAGGAGCCGGCTGGCAGCTCCCTGCAGGGATCAGCCTCCCCAGGAGCCCGGCTGGGAGCTCCCTGCAGGGATCAGCCTCCCCAGGAGCCGGCTGGCAGCTCCCTGCAGGGATCAGCCTCCCCAGGAGCCGGCTGGCAGCTCCCTGCAGGGATCAGCCTCCCCAGGAGCCCGGCTGGCAGCTCCCTGCAGGGATCAGCCTCCCCAGGAGCCCGGCTGGCAGCTCCCTGCAGGGATCAGCCTCCCCAGGAGCCGGCTGGCAGCTCCCTGCAGGGATCAGCCTCCCCAGGAGCCCGGCTGCTGGCCTCACTTACCTGGTTGTGGTCAGGCTCCTGCCGCATCTGAGCGAACCGCTCCACGTCCTGCTTCAGCTGCACCTTCTCCCTCTCCAGCTGCTTCTGCGCCGTGCGCAGCCGCTCCAGGTCCAGCTGGTAGGCCGCCTTCTTCACCTGCAGCTCCTCCCGCTCGCGCTCCAGCTCCTGCCTCAGCCTCTGCACCTGCTCCTCGCGCTGGGCCAGCTCGGCCTCGTGCTCCGCCAGCTCCTTCTCCCGGACCTCCCACTCCTTCTCCCTCCTCCGCCTCTCCTCCTGGTGCTGTGTCTGCTGCTTCTTCAGGTTGGCCAGCTCCTGGCGCTGCTTCTCCAGGTTGCGCTGCTTCTCCTGCTCCAGCAGCGAGCTGGGCCGGAAGAAGCTCCGGCTCAGAGCCCTCTCGCTCAGAGCCAGCTTCTGGTCCTCGATGTAGGTGTCCTGCTGCAGCACCACGCCCTGGGAGAGAGGAGACAGATCACTGCAGCATCCTCTGCGTGGGGAGAGGCCCGTCCCTGAAAACCTCAGGGTGCTGTACTGAACCCCTTTGAATTCTCCCACCAAACTTGCAGCCCGGCACTGCTGCCTGGTTACCAGAGCATGCTGGCAAAGCAGCTCCCCAAACTCAGGCCAGCACTGGCTCCCTCGGGCAGGAGCTCATTCCCACAGCCTGCAAGCCGGCCCTGGGGTGTCCAGCCATGCAGGGTTGTGACACAAGAAGGGGAGACAAGGGGCAAAGCACAACTGGCAGCTCAGGCAGGCAGGGTGTGGGAGCAGGGTGAAGGGCTAAGCCTACCTGCAAAGCACTGAGCAGCTTATGGAGGCTGGTAATGGTTTGGAGGACCTGCTGCAAGAAAACAGAAGCGTTGCTGTTAGATCTCACTGGGCACTGGGTACGTGGACAGCACCCTCTCTTGCTCTGTGTCACAGCCATCCCTCTGCACCCTGCCTTTCCTCACTCTTCCCTTGCAATGACTGCATCCATGCCCAGCACACCAATACATCCCCTGAACATCTCCCAGAAGTGCCTGGCATCACCTTCCTCCCTTCCCTGCAGCAGAGGAAGGAACATTTGCAGAGGCACCTCCTGGCACAGAGCTCATGGAAATCCTGGGTTGTCTCTGCAAACCATTTCCCACAGCATCAGCTTGCTCAAGAACAAGCTGAGTAATTGAGATAAAGCCCAAAAGTTCACTTAAAAATTCAGGGAAGAAAATTCAAGAGGAAAAAAAAAAACCCCAAAAAGGCAAACCCTAAATGGATGTGGACTATTTGTACTCTTCTCCCCCAGCTGACCCATTCAGGACCCACTGTCACCAGGCAGAAAAGCTGCACTACAGCAGGCACATAAGTGCAGCAGGTGTGTTCTTGGAGGCTTTCTGAAAATACACAAATGCAAGCACCTCATGCATCAGTACTGAGCAAGCTACTTTGGAGTGATGCCCTATCCCTAAATTTAGCCTAGCTAAAAATTTCTCTGAATCTCTCATATCCTACAATTAATTTCAAGAAGAAAAAAGAGCACTTCAGTGTTTGCAGTAGTGGAGTGATAGCCAAGTATTAAGAGAACTGCTTCTCATTTTGTCATTAATGCTAATTGGGAGTTATGAATGTGTATCAAAGGGAGAATAGAAGTCTAATTGCCCCAATTCACTGCACCTGCAACATAAAATTAAACTCTCTCTGTCTGCAGATGCTCAATAAATACAGCCCTGTGCATCCTGGTGGTAATTAACCCTTGCTGCTTATAATCAGCACGTATCATCTTGCTGGCAAGCAGATGACAATCAGTGAATTCCCTGTCTAAACATCCAAGGTTAAACAAATAAATGACACAGTGGGTTCAGCTTAATGTATTTAAAAGTCTAGATGTGCTTCAGCAAATTAAATGTGTTTTCTTCTACATTATCACCTATTGAGACAAATTCTCTAGCCACTTAAATGAAGGGAACAGCTGAGCAATAGAATCAATTCTTACCTCGTTATTCCTTTTCAGCATGAACATCAAATTAGCATTTCCACCCTATGACAAGATCACAAATTTAATATGAGGACAATGAAAAATCATAGCAAATGTCTTCTGAAGCTGAACTAATGACATCATTAAACACTCCCCTCTACCTTCCATTTTGGGAGAATTCATGCACGTTTTTAGGCCACTTGGAATCATACAGAACAAAATGTTAATTAGGTATTATTTTGCAGTTATGTGATGGATTGATCCCCAGAAAGAAAAGGTGCAAGGTTGTAGCTGACCTTATTATTTCAGTAACAATGCAAAATTAAACACATGCTTTGGCTGACCTGCAGACAGATGGCAGCTAACCTGTGCCACTAAGGAGTGTAACTGATTTGCAGTGGTTTTCAAATCAGTGGTTTTGGGTGCATATTTCACGTTTTATTTCACTTTTAACTTATTAGGATGCACCTAAGTGTCAAGAAATTTTCAGCCACTTTTCAAGGCTAGAGCTGTCACTCCTGGAACCTGAACTGAGTGGTGGCAGACCCACAAACCAAGCTGTACCTTCTTTAAAATGCTGTCTGACTCTGTTCTCCGAAGGTCCTGAGCGTCGTCGCCTTCATCTTTCGCTCCACCTAAAGGAAGAAGCCAGCACTGACATTGGCTATTCAACATTTTACGGCAGAGATGAACTTGCTAAAGTCTGAGAAATTTAATACAGGAAACTCACATGTTCCACAAAAGCGGACACAGAGCTCTTGACATTTCAACTAAATGAATTTGAGCCCTAAATATACGGAACACGTCAGCACTACCAGAAAAAGTGGATGTGAATTTAGATTAGGGTTGACTTTGGTTTCAGAGAACGTGCTGATAAATTCAGCACACTGCTATTAACTGGTGCTCTGTCTAGCCCCTGCACTGCTGTCTACTACCACAGAATACTTGCTGAGAAGACATGAGGCAGCATAAGAGCAGATGGAGGATGATAACAGAATCATATCAGGGTATATTATTGCAGGTATAGTTTCAATGCCTCTCTTGTGCAAGTTAATTTACATCTGGGTCAGATACTGCTGTGCAACACCCTGTGTAATTCTATCCTAACAATTTATCATTAACCTTAGCTATCAGATACCTGGATCTTCAAAGGGACACTGGGCTTCTCTTTCTAACTTCTCCCTGGATGGCTCCTATCAGTGCTCCTGAGCTGACCTGTGGGGACAGGAGGGCTCTGACCCTCGCCCTGTGCTGCCCTTCTGCTCAAAAGAAGTCACACATCCTCTAGCTCTTGCCAAGACTCTTGTACTCCCATTGCCAGCTGAGATGCAGCCCATGGGGAAAACCCACACCTGCAGTGGCAACCTTCCTTCTGCCACTCTTAAAGATAAATAACTTTACATAACCCTGAACCTGCAGCAGTGTGAAGGACATCACACCTGGTGTAAAGGCCCTCTCCTCCCCCCACCCCTGAGGCTGGCTCTGCTGTTAGAGGCTGACTCTCAAGTCCTCCTAACAGACCTGCTCTCCTGTGCCACATCCTGGGACCTTCCACCTCTCTGCAGGAGGAAACTCCTCCTTTCTGCTTTGCTGGAGGGGAGAATGAAGGGGAGTCAGGTTATAAGCCTTGCCTGAGGTTTCACAGGTTGTGAACAGAAGAACTGGAGAGAATGCCAGGTTTCATACCTCCTGGGCAGAACAAACAGGCCCTGTATTCTTTTCCCAAAATCTCTCAAAACCCTACAACTACTGAATTAGAAGCAGAGGGTATTTCTACAGAAAACTTAGATCTGGGCAACAGCCTGATGTTGTTCCATTCATCACTGCAACACAGAGAGGCACAACCCTCAACAAGATCCTCCAGTGTGAGTATTTTGTCATCATGATGACAAGGCCTGTTGGAGGGCTTTGCAGCTCTCCAGCAGAGCTGGGAAAGCCTCTGCATAGTTCTCATGTCTGACTGTCTGGAGCTAACACTGCTCCTTTAATGCAGGAGGTCACACGAGGTCCAACGATCCCAGTGCTGAGACAGACACTAGCACAGCAAAACTGGTTGTATTGGGAGTGTGAGTGAGACCACAGAGAAAGGAATTTGAGGACAGGGAAGTTTCTGATGACTAGAGCAAAGAAAGAGGGTATTGGGAAGCAGCCAACTATGCAGCTGAAATAAGCAGTCACGCATTTCTTTGGGAGAGACTTAATTGGAGGAATAATACATGCAGATGTAGGTGGAACATAAATGCATAGGGAGCAGAGACAGGGGAGAAGGTGTTTGATTCAGCAATATCCACATCCATTTGTGAATGCAACAGCATCAGACTCCTACTGGGAAGAAAAGTGAAGAACAAAGAACAGACCTGTAGATATTACAATAATAACATGAAGAAACTAATTTATTGAGAATTCAAATGCTTTCATGCAGCACGTAAGTAAAATAGCAAGTATTACTAAGAGAGAGCAGAGAGGAGTGAAGAGTTCAGATGTTTAACCCTCGTATAGCTACAGGTTTTCAGCTACCATCAGTCTACCTGTACACAGGCTTTTTTCCTAATCTGTGATTTAATCTATCAACTATTTTTGGAGAGGAGTTGTGAAACCCAAACCACCAGCTGAAGTCCATCTGAAGCAAGAGGATGCGATGATGTGTACTGTTAACAAATTCTGATGTGCACACACAGAACTACTCACCCTTGGAAGCATTCATCTGATGACTGTCAAATCCTCCAAAAGTTTCTGCCCTTCTAGGGAGTGAGATGGGGCCAACTCCTCCCTCCTGATCCATGGCAGTGCTGCTGACCTGCTGTCCAAGGGCACTGCCCAGGCTCCTGTTCACCAGGTCCTGCAGCAGTTCAACTGACAAAAAGCAGCAATGTCTTTGTTAAAGTCTACCTCAGATCTCTGAGCTATTTTCATCCCTGCCTGAGCTCAGGTCAGAAATTATATGGTGTACAAAGAATCTAGGTTTCTGTGACAATGACATGAATAGTGCACATTGCCCCTGCAAAAACTCACTCTGTCTGACCACTAACTCTTGGAGCTCTGCACAAGCTTACACCTCCCTCTCTTCCTTCAGGCAAGCTTGATGTCCTCTGACAACTGCATTTAATAATTTTACCCTCTCCAAAGACCATATTGGAAAGTAGCCTGAGCTTCCACCTACCCTTGCCTTTGTCAACAGAACTGCTTGTCCCTTGCAGGCACCACAAGTGCCTGCTGGAACCCAAGCCCCACCCTCACATCTTGCTGAGACTGAAGAACATTAATAGCCTGGATGGTCCAAATTTCAGCCAAGGATAAATCCCATACTGCTGCTGACTCCAAAGCAGGTTCAATGCATGGTTTTCTTTGCGCTGACTTTCGTGCCCTCTTTCAACATTCCCCAATATCTGCTTCCATTCCTGACCCTCATGACCTGTCCCTGAGACAATACCATGAGGAGCAGTTTCTCCTTATCTTGTTATTCTGACAAAGAAGATGCCCCCTGCAAAACCAGTGCTTGAGAACTGATGCCTTCACTGAAGGTAACCAATTCCAGTTGGTTACTGTAATTTACATGTCACTTGACTGGCTCACCTTCATTTATTGCAGTTTTCATGATTGCCTCTCCTTTTGGAGCCTCTTCTGTGTTGGCTCTGAAGAGCAGTCTGGAGCCTGGCATCTCCTCCTGCACAGAACTATCTGCCATGTCCTGGAAGATCTTTGTCTTCTCCTCCAGCAAGAGCAGGATCTGTTTATCCTTCTGCTGAAGTTGTTCTGTGGGGATGAACAGAAAACAGGGATGAAGACAGAAAATAGAAGCCTTGGCAAGGAAACCTGAGCGATTCCTGAGATATTGGCCCCATCTAGTGGAGCATGACAATATGTGCTGGGTCTGGCAGCACAACAGTGCCCTGGGCAATCTGGCACAGCAGGCTCAGAAAATAAATAATGCAAGGAAAGAGAGCTGCAAACCAGGACTGCAGTTATTTGCTGGATGCAGGATCGAAAAAAAGTCACAGCTGGACCACAAACCCCAACCCAAAAACTCCCGTACATTTTTCCAGAATGGCTCCCCAGCTCTGTCCCAGGCAGATTTTACCTTTCAGTCCTCTCACTTTCGCATCGGACAACTTCTTTTCAAACTCAGACTCACAAGGGACTCCTTCATCTTCATCTCTATCCCTGGACAGGACAGATGGCTCAATTACTACAGGAACACAGCCAGAGCACCCCCTGCCCCACAAGAACAGCTGAGTGCCTTACATGGTATGCATTGTGTCCTGAATGATCTGGATCCAGCCGTTGCGCTCTTCTTTGGAGCTGGCATGGACTTCCACCATTTCGGGATCCTTTCCACCCATGCTGATCAGGAACAATCCCTTCTCTTCATGAGCTACTTCTCGTACAATCAACTTCTTCAGAGAGATCACAGTGGATTTCTGGTCCTTCAGATGGAAAGAAATGGGTGAGGAGGGTGACCAGAGCTAGCTCCCAGACTGAAACTAGCATTGAAAAGCTCCCAATAAACCATACTGCTACATCTCTCAGGTTTGTAAACATCTTCTGAACATACTGGCTAATTTAAAAAATGAAGTAATTTCAATGGGGTCAAACAAAAAGGATGGGTTTGCTTTCCTCCAACAGTTCTGTAGGAAAAGTAGTTTTACGGAAAAGTAGTTTTACCTCACTCAAGAAAGAATTAATTTCAAATTGACTTTGTGGTTTTGTAAACTGTACCATATTTTGCTCTGATCTCATTTCCTACTGACCACACTCTCACTGTCACTAATATCACACCTCCTAACAGTTGGTGCAGCTTGCTAGCCTGCTTCACACACAGCATCTTCCCCATCTCTCTCCAGGATAAAGTCCTGTTTTCATATCCCACAAAACCTCTGCTGCCCTCAGACGCTCACAGCTGACTGCTATGTGAGAATTCATGTGTGAGGTGATGTTCACTGTGTGCTGTGGTCTCTGTATCATCAGTCTGTCCCCAGGCTGCTGTGTCATCTGCACACGAGTCAGCCCCTTTGTGCATTGTACCACATGCTACAGCTGGGGTGATCTGGCTCACTAGCAGGACTTGTGTGCAAATCAGCTTCCCCTGTGTAGGGCACTGAGCCCATGCAGAGGCTTGGTGGAACTGGAATAACAAATTATCAGCTTTCAAAATGCTCAGAGAGTGGAAAGGTCACAAGGTTTAGCCAGTCTAGACCATGCCTGGAAGGTACAGGCAAACAGACTCCATTAGGCACCAGGTTTTCTTTAGCAGGTTAATGTGCCCAGCCCTTCTTGGGGGCCTGCCCTCAAACCTAATGTTTTTTGCTCCTGCAAATTACAAATACATTTCTCTGATATTTATTTTCAAGCTGTTGAATTTACTGCCCTGGCATTTCACCTCCCTGTCCCCCGCAGCAGTTCACAATGTATTTGGACGTTTCCTTCTGCTAAGGTTCATTTTTACAATGTTTGCATTATCCCCTCGCCCCCTCCCAGCCCAGACACTGCTTCAGTGTGCACAAACTGCAAAGCACAAGTGTTTTGAGTGACAGGCAGGTTTTCAAGGCCAATTATCAGCTGTGCCAAGGCGCTGCAGGAAGGGGAGGTGGGGCATGAAGACATGTTTTCCCATCAAAATGAATGGAGTCTGCTCAGCAAACAAAAAATGCTCTGAGCAAGAAAATTAAGTTGTTTAGCAGGCAATTGCTGGCTTTGCTGCACAACACATCATCACGGGTCTCTCACATAGAAAAGTAAGAAGGAAAAAAGGTTGAAGCCTTACCAGTGAGGCAAAGACATACTTCTGGTCCTTCTCCTGAAGGAACACGAGCATGTCAGAGAGGAGAACAGCCTGGACTTCTGCAAAAGAAGAAGCAGAGCAGTGCAGTATAACCACACAACCCACCCTGGAACAGATCTCTTGTAGTAACACCAGTGCTGGGGAGCAGCAGGGCTGGTTTTGCAAATCCTGGAAGCAGGATTAACCTCCCAGTTGGCAGGAGGAGCAAGGGCAGCTCCTGGAGATGCCAGATCAGGTCAGCTCTGAACCAGCTTTGCATTAGGCAGGACACCTGGGCATCCTGCAGGATTTGCTCTCACCCTTTGGAGCAGGGCTGCTCCTCTCCAGCCACAGGCTCACTACCAGTTAAGACATGGGCATAACAGTGAAAGCCAGAGACATTTATTCAATAGAAGCTCTGTTTTCTCAAACAATCAATATTTCAGCCCTCAAGCAAAATATCTGCACAGGAAGTTTTGGGTTTTATGGTTCTCCTGATGAGTGGTTTGCAGGGTGTAAATTATCGTGCAATAACAACATTTGTCAGCTGCAGTTTTTTTCCCAGGAAATACTGACTTCAGGAGCCACCAGTAATTCTGCTCTCAGACAAACACAACTCTGAGGGGAGCCTGAGTGAGACACAGGACCTGGCTTTCTTTCATGAGAGAAGGAAACACAACCTCAAGCCAACAGAGAATTTTAAATCAGTCTTTTCCCAGAGTACACGTAGAGCCTTCCAAGTCTCCTAATAACATATCATAAAGTTGCACAGCAACTACCAAGTGCAATGCCCCACCCAGACCCCTTGGTACAAAGAGGTTTTGTGTAATGTACTTGGGAAATCTTGTGACAGAAAGGAAGCAAACCAAAAACTTAAATCATCCCATGGGTAAATCCTTCCAGTCTGTTTTGGGAGGACAGAATCCATTCCAGATAAAAGAACCACTAAACTTTAAGCAAAGCTGCAAAATGAAATCCAGGCTCTAGAAGGTTTGCAGAAGGTGGCATTTGACTGCCTTTTTCTCTGTTCCACGCACTTTGCAGGAGGGAAATGCTAAAACCCCTAAACAAAAGCTCCTCCTATAATTTTCGGTGCTCCATTTCAAATATCACAAAATAACCTGAATATACGAACGATCTACTCTCTCCCTGGGTCTGCAGCCTGCCTGCAGGACCAACCTTCCCTGGGTATTTGCACTATGGACATGTTTGTGCATTTCTATGACTAAGAAATGCAAATGGAACCTGTGCTTATCACGATTTCACAACAGCAGCAGAACCTGCTTCATCCACCATCTAAAGGCAGTAGCAATCTCGGGTGCCTAGAAATCATCTGTAAACTTCCTGCTTCCAAAAACCTCAAAATAAATCACACGCCACATGGAATTCCATGCTATCACCACCTCCCTGCACAGCACAGCACCAGGCTCCCAGGCCCCATTCATGCCCACAGACCGTAATTTAATCAGCTAATGCTGCAGGGAGGAAGGGAAGCCCAGCCTTCCTGCCAAGCCTGAGGCACAGCCCTGTCTGCTCTTACTGCTACCCTGGGCCCAGCTGAAAGATTCCTTGGGAGATTTAGTGTTTAATTCAGTGGAGAAATGCACAGCTCCTTAAAAAAACTAAACCTGCCACAGCCCTTAGAGAGAAGGAAAGGCCCAGGAAGTTGAGGCTGTGTTCCAGATTTAGCCAGCACAACTCCTGGAATGGTGGCACAGGCATGGAGATCTGACTCCGTGCTCTGGGGAACTGCAGCCCCAGTCACGTCCTCCTGGCCCAGAGCACCCCACAGCAACTCTGCTCCTTGGCTGACACACAGAGGTGTCACTGCCTCCTGAGCCCTCAGCAGGCAGGCAGTCACCAGGAGGAAAAGCAGCTCTCTATCACTCCAGAACCCACACAGGGAACTGGAAATGCAACAGGGAGCAGGGGTACAGCAGGGGGGAAAGCTGGTGTCACAGTCTGTCAAAGCAGAAGAATAAATCAAGGGTGGAGGCACCAATCTGAGGACTCTTCCTACACCCAGAGAGGGTGAGCTGCATCCTTCCACAGCAGAAGGCAGGACAGTCTTACCTTTTAACCGGCCAGCTGAGTTTTTTAGTGACACAGTGCCATCTCGGATGAGTTTCCGATGCCTCAAGTCCTCTCTTGCAAACATCTGGCCACTCTTCATCCTCATGATGGACTTGCTGTCTGTCCGGCTGTAAATCTCCCCAAGACGCATTTTCTTCTCATAATTGCTGACTTTGCTGTTGACTGCAGCAATCACATCTTTAACGAGGTTTAATGACTGAGTCAAGTCTTCATGTTCCACTTCATTTTCTTTAAAAAAGAAACAGAAACATCTTGATTTGGCTTTGTCTTTGTTCAGTCTAACTCCCCAATTTTACCTCCCTCCTTCCTCTTCTCCCAAGTTCCCACATTACAACTTTTTAATACTTAAATGAGACATTTTTCCCCCTTAAAGAGAGTTTCACAAAACCTTTTACATATACGTGGTTAAGGCTGGAGAATATTCCAATGTACTTTGCAAATGAGACAGTAGAGATGACATACACACATATTTTAGCAAATACCAGAAAAGGCAAGCTGTGAGACTTTGGAGTCTAGGCATGTTGCTCCATAATTAGCTACAGACAGACTTCTAACAACTAAATCAAGGTACCTAAATAACTAATCCTAAATGGAAGTATGGAATTGAGCTATCTCGTTGCAGTGATGTGAGACCACAGTGACTGGATTAGCTGGGAAGAAAATCTGCTTCAGTTGTAAAGGATCCAAACTTCACACTGGACAAACAAATACATGCTTAGAATAGAGGAGCTGCTCCCTACCTTTGGTGTACTGCAGTATCCTTTGTAAAAGGACCGGGTACTTTGTGATTCTCTGTGTTACCAACAAGATACATTCAGGAATCCCAAGACGCCTCACCAGGGAGCTGCTCATTTTTTTCTAAGGAACAAAGACGAAATTTTCAGTTCTGTAGCAAAACACTCCCCTAGAGTGTAGAAAGGACACATTTTTTTCCACTGGCTACATCTGTCCTGCCAGGTCCTACCTTGACAAATGCCTGAAAGCGCTTGTCCTTGGAGTAGAGATCTTTGAAGTAGTTGACGGCCTCGTTGTGGTGCCCGCAGAATTTGCCGTACGTTTTCTTCATTCGCTCCGCGTTCTCCCCAGAGAACTGCAAAGAGTGGGACACACTGCTCCAACCTGCACTCAGCTCCTGGGGTGACACCCCAGCAGTGCCTGCCAGGCTCTCAGAAGAACTTGAAAATCATCTTAGTGCAAAGCATGCAAGCAGAGCTCTAGAGAGTAAAGAGCTGATTTGGGGGCTTCACTGAGCTCACACCTACAGCAAAATCTGTGACTCCATTCACACCGCTTAAAAGCCAACAACAAAAAAAGTCAAGACAGATAAAAAGAAGACAGAAACTGTGGGTAAAGAAAAGTAAAATGACCCACCCTGAGTTAAACACCAGGTCAGTAATGCACCCAAGAAACACACTGGGCATAATTTGCTGTGAGCTCTTGCCTACACTCCTGTCTGTGGCCAAACTGTTTTGTGTCTGTCAGTGAATGCTTCTCTTTCCCTCAAAATGAACTAAATTAATTTTCAACAGCAGACTGAAAGAGCAGAAAGTGCTTCAAAAAGCAGAGGTGGAGATTTTTATGTGTGAAGAGTAAAGGTGCCATCAGTTGTGCTTATCTGACAGGCACAAACAGGAGGGAAGGAAAAGCATCTGGCTTCCAGCTGTGTTCCCAGAACTGCACACATTTTCCAGCACTTACTTGATTCACTAGGATGTCACCTATCCTCCTGATAACAAAGTTCTTTTCACTTTTGTCTGCCAGTGACTCCTTCTTCCTTTCCAGAATCCGCTGGAAAAACTGACTGTGGATGTGCAGCAAGTTTTCCAGGCAGGGAAAGATCTTGTCCACAACTTGCTGGTCATACTGCAGCTCCTTTACCATGGCTGCACTGTACACGTCGTTCATGATCTTCAGGGTGCGGACGTGGTGCATTTCCGTCTGCATTAGCTCTGCACAGGATGAGGACAAGAGTTTCATGGGTTACAGCACAAGGAAAAGCTGCCATTAGAAAGCTACCCCATAACTGGGCTTCTCTAATTGGCTTCAGAAAACTTCATGTCAGGGATTATAACATCAGTCAGCAGTTTAATGTGTGAGAGAAAAAGGGGGGAAGAGGTGTCCCATAACGGAGAGCTTTGGATGCTGCTGCTGGGGTCTCAACCTTCAGCCCTGGTATCTTCTTCTTCCTAACACCTCACTGCCAGACTCCACATACCCGCCTTTCACCATATAGGATGGCTCCTGAATCCCTCAGGAAAAGACTTCCTAGTCAGCTGCTTATGCTGGAACCCAATTTCAAAGTCATAAGCAGACAAATGAGGAGAGGCAATTTCTGGGTTTTTTGGATGGCTTCTGGATTTGTGAGATGCAGAGAGACAGCTTTCACAGAATACATTATGTTTCTAGGAACTTCAAGAATGAGAGTTTGGCTCTTGAGGAAACCAAGGCAATGTTCCTATTCATGAGGCTAAACTTTCCCAAATGCTTGCATGTGAGTAGACCAAGGCACTGTTTACAGAGAGTGAAAAATGAAGGTGCAGATGTCTCACCGTAAATCACATCCTGCCGTTTGACAACATCTTTGTATTGCTGCTGTAGGAACTTGCTGTCCACTACTTGGCTCCAGGACTCTGCCTCCAACTGCTTGGAATCTAATTCCAGGTCTCCCATGAGCTGTCCTTCATTCATGTCTGCACCTTCACAAAGCAATGTAAGTGTCATTAAGACATGGGTAACTTGTCTCATTTGAGATTTCTGCCTAATTATTTAGGTTTAGGCTTTGTCAGTCACCCCAGAGACATCACACACATTCTCCTTTCCTGACACAAATGATGACATACCACATAAAGACTAGTTACGAAAACATTTACAAAGGTTATTTCCTAGTTTCCTGTTCACCATTTTCACATAGACCAAACTCTAGCTCAGATAATGTATTCTTAATCTGCCATGCAACGACATTGCAGTTAAATAAAAAACCACAACAGAAGAGGAAATGTATGTCCCTGAGCTAAAATTCCAAGTAACTCAACTGCAACTGAAGCCTTCTAAATGTTTTTCCATAATTCAATGAGCTAAAGAAATTACCATGTGGGGCTTTGTTTTAGTTTATCACACTAATATTCTGAGATTAAAATAAATGCACTTTAATTGTCCATTATAAAAGAAAATAATTGCTGAAAATGGATTTTCTATTTCTGTAAAGCAGAACTGAGACCTTCCTTCTCCTATAAATGCCATGGAGATCTCTTACCTTCATCAACCAGTGACTCCATGGATTCATTAACCCGGCTGATTTTATGTAAAGAGTCTGTTGACTGAGACAGGAATTTCCAAGTGTGTATTAAGCTGTCATCGTTCCCAACTCTGCAGAAAAACAGAACACAGAATATTGTTTACGACAAAAACCCAGCCAAATGTACTTTCAGATAAGCAGACTAAACGCATTTTAAATATGAATTGAAAAACAAAGCCAGCACTGCACAATTACCTACAGAAATGTGCTTTTATGAGTTGTTTACTAACTACCCACTGGAGCTTGAGAAGCTGTAAGTGCTACAGTTGTGAGTGACGGTGCTTTCCATAAAGAACCACTCCTGAGGTTTTATAGCTTGGATAACTCCATTCCAGTCACGTCCCATCCTCACTGCCCTTGGAGCAAACAGTGTGAAAAAATGCAACACCATAGGCTGTCCAAGAGTCCTTATCACTAGCTCTGAGAAAGATCAGAAAATGGACTTAAATTAAATTCCCCAGGAAGAGCCAGGACATCCAAATATCAAGACACATCCCAGAATGTCCCAGTCCCTGCGACTGCCTCACACGTAGAACTGCTCAATATGCAAGTATGGTAGGAACCATCAATCAGATCTTCTTCTGTGGTTTTTTGTAATGAATTCTAAAAACAGTAAGACTGCAGCTCTATGCCTTCATCCTCTTGTTATGGACACAAAAGTTAATATTATACCTGAGCTGCAACTACTGTGTGCTTGCACAGTATCTGGCCCAAGGCAAGGGAATTTCTTCCTAAGAGCCCAGAGCATCCCTGTGAAACAGCCTTGAATCTACCAGGCCAACTCAGCTGTGCCTCTGAACTCCTGCCATGGCTAAACTAACTCAGACACTCAGACAGTGCAGAAGACAACTGGTGGTATCATAGAGAACATTTCTCTGTTTGTGACCCCTTCTGTACCTTTAACACAAGTTAAAGCTCACAGCACGTGAACTTAATTTTAGTGAGATCTGGATTTCTTTACGTCGGCAGCATCAGATAACACACAGGTAGCCAGGTGTGCAGGGAGGAACCTTACCCTGCAATGTTCTGTATGGAGACACTTTTGGAGAGTGCAGTGGGCTGCTGTGATCTCCTGTTGTTGAAGGTGGAGGCGACGGTGCTCTCGTCGGGAGTGAGGATCGCGGAGCGCGGGCGCTCCTTCGGCTGCGAGCCTGGAACGGAGGGGTGGGAGAACAGTCAGCCCATGCAAGCACCTCAACCCCTGCTAACTGGCATGATGATGACTTAAAAGGATCCAGACTCTGAAATTCACTGCCTTTTTTTTCTACAGTCATCCCCAGGGGATGTCAGCAGCTAGGAACAGCCATAGGAAAGGAAGACCATTGAGCCCTGTGCAGAAGTCACTGCACTATGCTTGAAATACCCAGGTGGGACCTGAAGCTCCAGAGACACCCCTGGGAAACTGAATTTAACTGTTTTGATAATTAATCACATGTCACACTCCACCCTACTGCCTTCATATGACCATGGGCCCAGGGAAATATTGTTTGATTTCCTGGGCCCATAGTCATCTAGATCTTGCTGTTTCTGGTCAAAGTCTTTGAGATAGGTTTCTCTTATCAGTATGTACCACAGACAAATGGTAATCCTGATTTCATTACATCATCACATACCTTTAACTAATCTGTTCATATTAATTCCAGATTTTTCCTTCTTCAGATGCTTTTCTGCTCTCTGGAGCAACACCTCTGAACTTCACAATAAATACCACAGTGATTACTACTTTATTACATAGTGTGGTTCCACACAAGCTATCATTTATCTTATCAAAGCTTATCACTGAAGCTTATCAAATCATGGCCCTATAAAACCAATCTGGGCTATTTCACACCTGTTCTTTATCCTTGGTCACACTGGGTCACTCTGCAGTGCAGTGTGTACCTCAGCAAAGTCAGGAACAGTTTTGCAGTAATCCTCGTACTCAAACTATTTTGCCTACCTCAAAGCCCAAGACTATTTAATTAAAACAAAAATAATTGTGTTTTGAATCCTGTCCACTTAATACTCATAGTTGGATTCTTTCCCATGTCAGACACCCGTGGACATAGGCTGCATCTTCCAGATTTTGTGGCCTTAACAGGTATACACATTCAGCAAGCTACAACAGACAAGTGATTTTCTAAATCTGAGATGATTTTACATTTCCTTAAAGCTACACAGACACTGCAGAAGGGGGTGAACTCTGTACAACTTCTAAAGTCTCAAATATTGCTTAGCATGCACAGAGGATGCTCTCATCCCTGCTTTGTTCAAAGCTCATTTTTCATAATATTAATTATCAGTTGTCAGAACAGTTAAGAACAGCAGACACAGACCACTTCCAAAGCAGAGGGAAAGAAATTGTCTTACTTTTGTTTCTCATGGTTACTGTGGGTAACGAAGAGGTATCGTGTGCCTGCAGCATCCCTCTCTGTGGCTGGAAGAAAAATGAAATTCACTTTAATTTCTTCCTCCCTTCTCCCAGAAGGTTGTGTCATATAACTAAAACAAAAAAGCTGATTTTTTTTCCTGAAGCCTCTCAGTGTATGTGTATTTTAAAATATATTTTTATTTTCTCTGAATGCAATAGGCAAAATAACAGATGGAGAAATGTGCAGCAAATATGAAAATGTGAAAGTGATGACAATACTGAAGTGAACTGAAATCATGATTGCACAAACATTATTTAGCTTGGAGAAGCAGTTTCCTTGCATTTGGGGTAAGCACGAAATCTGTGTGTTCCTCATATAAACAGTATATTTAACAGTCTGCATTACGTGAAATCTTCAGCAACAGGGCCCAAGCTCTTTACACCAAACTGGAAACTTTTTGACATGTGGTAGGAAGTATTTTTTTAACATATATATATATATATATATATATATACACACATATTCAGTAGAGTAGATGAAATCCCTTACCTTCATTTTGACCTTTGCACAAGAAGCAAAATTCTCCTTACAGCCTTTGTGAACAATTGCATTACAGTCTGTCAAAAAAAAAAACAAACCCAAAAACCAACAAATTAAACAAAACTCCACAGAAATCAGTTTTTGCTGTTTGTTATCTGAACTGTTAGCTTAAACAACTGAGAATTTTAACTTTCAGGCATCACTGTGGTTTACACAAATACTGAGAGGGGGGCAGCTTTCCAGGATAATTAGCCCTTTGTTTGTTAATAACATTTCCTCACAGAATTTAACACGAAATTCTGTTTAAAAATCAATGCAAGGTTGAGCTGTCAGGGGTCTTAAATTAAAGGAAAAAAAAAAAGGAAGAAAATCCCGGATGGTATTATCCCTCTGGAAGTAAGATGAAAAGCAGGAGACAGAGACAGAAACCAATTGTAGGGCCAATATTTCTCTGAAAAGACAAATACTGTTCTCATCAAGACAAGAGATCTAAAAGACAGGAAGAGGATGGGGAAATTAATTTACACAAACTCAGACAATCATCAATACGATCTACATCACAGAATCCAAGTGTTGCCCTACTGCAGGGTTACCAGAAAAGGTAACAGGAGCAGCATCTCAGGGATCCTTGAGGCTGGGATTTCCTGCTGGAAACTGAAGTTTTGGTCCAAAACCACCACATCCACCAATGCAAACACCATCATGCTTTAACACCACCTGGCATATATGCTTTGCTGCATATATGCCAGAGCAAAAGCTGGGTGGGATTTTTTTTGTGGTGATGATTTTTTTGTTTGTTTGTTTTTGTTGGGTTTTGGGGGGGGGGGTTTGGTGTTTTGTTGTTGTTGTTGTTTTGGGTTTTTTTCTGTAAGAACTGAGAATTGAGTTTCAGGCTTTAGCTCTTTTGGCAGATAAAGACCACTGCTCAAGATCTATGCCTAGATTCAGCAGCCTAGGGAAAAATATTTCCACTCATTCATGACAACACTAACAGAGGTAATGAACTGTATTTTACATGTATGTTACACTGTGTGAAGTTCTGAATTATTTTTTGAAGCAGAAAAAAAGGAAAAAATTCTTTGTCCAGACTGACAAAATATGCTCACATTTCTAGAATCTCTTATGGGACAACCCAACAGAAGCCAGTAATTCTGATATTTTGACAGAGATAAGGGTAAGGCCATAGGGTGCTGCTATTCTGACAGTGCATCACAATTTCCTGTGCAAGGCAAGACAGGACAAAGCAACCTAAAAACTTGCAAAACCCACAAGCTGCAAGTTTTCAGACCAAACAAGAAAGAGGAACAGAACCTGCTCCTCTGGTGCATGAACAGAGGCAGTGAGACAATTCAGAATCATGAAATCCACACTCAAGCCTTGAAAGCCTGAAGACATCTCTTTAGTATGTACCATTTGGCAAAAAAATTTGCAATTTTTATGTTAAAAAAATCTGGTTGCATGGACTTTATTCCTCCCATTGAACTCTTCAGCAAGCAAGAAGTTTTTCTAACTCCTCTATGTCTCTAATATCAGTAACTAAAACCCCTAAAACCTTATTTTCTGCTTCACTGATCACAAAAAAAGTAAAAAAAGACAAGGCAGAAAGCTACTAAAATTAGGCTTTTCTGCCTGCCCATTTGTTTCAGCATTGAGCAGATGTTCCAGGAAGCTGGGGGGCATCACTGAAAAGCTGAGACATTGATTTAAAGAATATCCAGTGCTTTAAAAAGCATTAAAATTTATCCATAAGTGAGACAGAGCAGTGGTGGTAGCACCAGCCTACAACAGCACAGGAATAACAGAGCCTCTGCTGCTGCTTATCCACCATTTCCAAAGCATCTGAGGTTGATTTTAAGATGCAATGGGAGAAGGAACCACTCTCTGATGTGAGCTCTCAACTTAGGCCCTCACCAAACATTTTTTTATGACATTCATTTTCTGGCCAATGCAGAAAACTACAGTAACTTTCCATCATACCTTGAAAATAAGGAAAGAACATCAGTGCTGAAACACATGACATTGCTGGGTTATTTTAACTCATAAGCACCTAGAGCATTAAACTGGGATATATTTGATTTTCTACGTGGCCTCAGAAGCTGTTAAGGAAGTGGGGAAAGGGAGAGGATGCATTTGAGAGTTTGTAATTGTCCATGTTTTACATTTCCCATCAGGCTGACACAGAGCATGTCTCAGACAAACAACTCTGCTGAAGCCTCTTCCAGGAAACTCAGAAGTGCCACTGGGGATTCAGCTGGCTGCTCCTTCCCCTGCTCACATCTACCAGCAGGAACAGAAGGCTCCAGCCTGGGAGCAGTTCCTGCAGCCGCTTTGACTCACTTCTAAGCTAGTGGAGTCAAAAATTACTAACAGTGAGCAGAGGAAAGCCTTTTGCACTGAGCTATAGTGGGAAAAAAAATGGGTTTTGTCTGCATATTCCATAGCTTTGGGTTGCTGCATGAACCAAGAATCATTCTGGTCTCGACCACACAAACTGCTGACTTTATCGAGCTACAGGCATGAGAAACTGCCTGATAAGAAATGAGACAAAACCCCCAGTCTGTCAGAAACCCTCAGTGAGGTTCCCATCCTCCAATTCCTGTGCTGCACGCCCTTCACACGCACACAGGTAGTTGTCATTTGACCTGTGATGCAATTTCTTGTAAAAAGGGAGCAGAGGGTCAGTGTTTCCTTTCTGTACTATGTGGTTCCCACTGTGGGCTCACCGAAGCCGTATTTCAGAGAACCAAAGCAATACACCACAGATGGGTGGGACTTTTTTTCCCCCCACTGGAAATAGAAGCCATGAGCCAAGGCATGATCCCTGTCCTTTGTCCACCTTATCAAAGCACCTCAGCTCCAAGCCACTACATGCAGCTGAAATAACCAAAGTTCTCCTGACTGATAGAGCCCAACAAGGGGTAGAAAACCCCGTGGCCTGCTGTGATGGCTGAGCTCAGGCTTAGGAAAGAGGTTTCAGGACACCTCCATGCAGCCACGACTCATTTCAGTCCAGTTTCCACAAGGCAACACACTGCTCCATGAATCACTATCTCCAAACTCTCCCTCCCACCTTACATCCTCAAGCAAAAGGAAAATAAAGTGTAAGGTTTGCATTTTCCATGCCAGATTCAATGAAAAATAAAAGGAAGGGGGGCTCTCCCCCGGACTTACTTGCACAGTAGTACGAATCCTTATTGAAAGGCTTCATACAGTGGTAACAGGTTGCCTGGGCTACAACGGAGGTTGCAGTGAAGAGATGTCCATTCAACAGCTTCTTATCTTTTTCCTTCTCCTTGGAATCTTTGTCCTTCTCTTTAGTTTTCTCTTTATCTTTCTCTTTTTCCTGCCGAGACAAAATGACCCAAAGCCTCGTCACTGGGCAGAGGCCTCTTCCCTCGTTACAGATTGCTCAGTGTTTGCCTTTGGCAGGGTGAGGGTATTGATTGAGGTGCACCTGAACAATGGCCATGTGTCTGCACAGCTCTCCCTTAAAAAAGCCCCTGTGGAAGTGGATTTACATACTATTGACTCACACAGGTGTCTCACCGCTGCAGATGACACCAAGTCTGTTCTGAAGGCACCTATTTCCTTCTACCTTTGTTTTATACTTTAATTATACTTTTTATACTGGTTTAAAAGTATAATTTTACACTTTTTATACTGGTTTAATGACTTTACCGCTTTTCTTTTTCTGGGCTCTCATCAACCTCTTCAGCACTTTAAATAAATTGTGTTAAATACAAATACCACATGCAGTGTGTATCAGACCATCAACACAGTTAAATTTTAAGGCCAAACCATAAGGCTCGTGATTTCCAACTGCATTTTTAATGGAGAACACAAGCTCTTCCTCAGTGCCTCTACAGCCTTACTGCCAAAATATTTCCACCTCTGTTTTCCTTCCAACTAGCAACTTTTTCAACAGTTACATGCAACTCCAAGTAACTACATGAAACTTTTTGGCAAAATAGATCTTTTACAAACTCCCAACCTACAGCACCACAGAAATGCTGGGGAACAACAGCAACACCATAAAAGACCCTCTCATCCTCCACAAGGCACAATTCAACCTCTGGGCTATTCAGCTTTGGAAAGAAGACAGAAACACAGACAGCTTCTCCAACTTTTAGCAGAGTTTTTCCTTCTTTTCTATCTCTACCTCAGATAAAAAATACTGAATACTAAAAAAATTTGAAACATTTTTCCCTGCAGCCTTTCATGGATTTGGAATTCTTCCAAACAATTTTTAAAGGAAACTCCACAGAAAAACTCTGAATTTGAATTACAACACTCCTTGTCTTTCCATCTACCAATCTACAAAATGTTTATGATACAAGTCAGCTCCAGGTCTGTACTTTTAACTGTTGCTGCAGATTTCCTGTCATCTGAAAGAGAAACTTAACCAGAAACTGGAAAAGGCTTCTGTCAGCTTATCTTTGCATTTTGTTATTTATTTGCCACGTGCTCTTTGCCTAACACTGTCCCAGCCTGAATATCGGGGAGCTTGCAGAGCAACTGCCATGAAGTGGCTTAAAGAGGGATGGAGCTCTGCAGCCACTGCAAGAACTGTTGAGCCCTGGATGACACACACAGAATGAGTAACTCAGCCCAAGGACTCCTCTCCCAACACATCCCAGGCAAAACGCCAGGGCCGGAGTCTCTCTCTGCAAAGTGTCATAAACAGAAAGTCTATTTACTGGCCCCAAACACTGTTTTGTTCTGCAGAAGAGCAAAACTGGGAGTATTACCATATGGAATAGTCCTGTCTGAAGCAGAAAACCTGCCAGAAAGAGTCTGCATTGCATCACATCTCCGCCTCATCTGAGCCATCAGCTTAGCTCACACCACCCCACAGAAACCACCCCATTTTCCATCCGCTGACCTGCCCATCTATAACCACATCCAGCCTGGCAGGATTTAAGAACTAAAACTCTGCAGTTTAGGCCTGGGCTGATGGTACCAAGTTAATGCCTGGAGTTTTGCTCTACTGCCAAGCCTTGTGAAGCTCCAGGAGGAAAGATCACTCTAAGCTCAAGCCAAATCCTTGTGACTCTCGTGCTGAAAGGAGATTCCCATCCTATACCTTAAACCTACCTTAAGTTCACTGCAAAACCCAGCAATTCTGAAGTCTAATTTTAATTTCAGTTAAAGCTCAACAGCCTCAGCAAAAACAGGAAATTGGTGCACCACTTTCAAGGAGGAAACAGCAAACTCCACACAAGGGCTGCCAGCCACTCCACTGAAGGACAAGGTCTCACAATGAGATTTTTTTCAGCTTTTTCTTTTTTTCCTGCGGCAGTTACTGGAACTTTATTTAAAGAAGGACTGTAGAAACAAGACTATTTTTGTGCTGTTGGAGTTGCCAGTGAGATTTGAAGCCCAGCTTCGTGGCTGAACTGAGGTGCCAGAGCAGACACCGTGACCGGCGCCGCGGCAGCGCAGCCACGCCGCAGCAGCAGATACCGCTCCCCAGGAACCACACAGCTCTTACCTCCCAGTGCTTAAGTCCCACCAGCTTCACTGTTATCTGAGGTACTTCTGAGAATCTATTCCACTTTATGGACATCCTTCCCCTGGGGCAGGAGAGCTGCTCCCCACCAGGAGCTGCTCCCCACTAGCCCATGGTGATGCCGGAGGTGGCAGCAGGGCCAGGGACGGGAGGCACAGCACGGAGGAGTTGAGCAAAACGGGGAGGGGCAGGACAATTGCTGACTTCCTTAAAGATGATTTTAGCTACTTTGCTATTGCTTTCATCCTGCCCTACCTTAGCTTCCACTGCTACAAAGGAACAAAGCTAAAACCTCAACTCATACAGGCAAAAAAGGACGTGATTAATAATTTACAAGTCACAAGTCAATAGAAGACCACCTATTTTAAAGGTAGAGGGGAGTAAATCAAACACTCTGTGATGTTTGGGGTACAGAAAAAGTGAATTTTAACATACCTCAGTGTTGCTATGTAGTACTTCAGCAAACAAAGTGCTGCAGAAGTTGCCCAGACAGAGAGGTTTTGTGTGTTTGAGCTCCTCCTGCTCTGAAGGTCACATATATTCCCTGTCTCCTAATCCTTTCAAACATTTGCAACTCCAACCATATACCCTGAAATGCTGCTGCTGGCACAGCACTGCCTTATTACTGTGCATGGCAATCAAAAAGAGAAATTACTCATGCTAATTGTTGTAATTTCTCAGAAACTCTCGATCAAAATGAAAAAAAGAAAGGAGAGGTTTTTTCCTGAACTGACCAAGACAGAGACTTTTCAAATGTGATTCAGGGCACTCTGCTAATAGCAAGAGATTCACTGATAATCCAAAATTACACCAAGAACATGCCAGGCAGGGGTAATTCACACCAACCTCCAACAGTATCCCCTCCAGTTAATGCTCTAAACACCCCTTTATTTTAAAGGTTTTTTTACATAACTCTCCACATTTTCCAAAAGAGCTGTTGCCATTAGTAGGCTCAGATGTGCTTTATTTTACTTTATTTCATCTGAGACAACTGCATTTCTGAAGGTCTGGAGATGAGTAAAACTGAGCTGGAGAGACACTGAAGCCTCCCTCCCTCCCTCTTGACAGCCTAGAAACCAACTTCCTCTGTCAAAACTTCCTCTTTCAAGGTCTGTTGTTTTGTCAGTTTTGGTTTTAACTCTTACAGGATTTTTTATCTATAATGCTTCTGAGAAATCAGGATTCCAACGAATTTATTTTATCAAATTGTTTAAAGGTACCAGTGGAGCCTTAAAAATTTACATACTGCAAACATTCCACTGTCAGCAGACATTATAACTTGAATGATATTTTGGCTTTTATTTAGTAAAAGAGTTGATACATGCTGCAATTTTTGTAGTAGTTAGTGTGAAGTATTTAGCATTAATGTAATTATTTCTGTTATCAATACTGTTTTCAGGAAATTCACAGCTGTGGTGAGCAGGGCTTAATTTTCAGCAAATTAAATTCCAGGGTTTCAAGGATAAAAAAAAAAAAAAAAAAAAGAGAAAAATACTAATATTGGCCATCACAAAAAGTCACTGTTTGAACAACTTCTCCTCCAGTGCACAGGAACTTTGTGGCAAAAGTAAAAAAATGATGAAAATACAATACAGCCTTCAGCAGCCAGTCTCTTCTTACAGCTCCTGTCCTTGTTTTATTAAACACCTCTCAAGTTCTATAAAAATGAGACTCATTAATCACTATAAAGCCCTAACTCATGCCAGGGTATAATTTATTCTCTCTGGGGAAACAATTGAAAACAGAATCATAAAGGCTGGAAGAGACCTTGAAGATCATTCAGTCCAACTGTCCACCCAGCACTTCACTGTAACCCAAACCTAGACCCAGCACTTGGCCTTACTGAGGCTCATAGAGTTGTCTTTGGGCTCAGTTTTGGGGTTCTAAGATTTCCCATGCAGCCAGTTCCTATCACCACACAGACACTCCTGCCCTTACTGAGAAAGAAAAAAAAAGAGAAGGAAGAAAGTAAAAAAAAAAAAAAGTAAATAGAAGAAAGTCAGGCAAAGACTTAAACACAGACCTCATTTCTGCTGCCTATGGGCATTCCACAAATCACAAGAAGCACTTACTTTGCTTTTCTTGCTGCTGGACATTTTATTCCTGAGGTAGCTGAAGGTGCGGCTGACTTTTGTTACACCTTTACCAGCGGGGACACTGCTGCTCTCTTCAGATATGCTAAAATAAAATAAAAAAAAACCCATAAAAGTTGTTTTTATTTTATTTTTTTTCCTCCCCAAAGCATCTGTTAAATGGACAGGTTCTTTTTAAAGGACAAATGCATTTATTAGCCAATACAATCTAGGTGCTTTATGGTGTTTTACCAGAGAAAGAAAAATAAAGACAAAATGCCAATCCACTAATTTTGAGATAAATTTCAAGGAATTCTCATATCTGTTTTGAAGCAGACCACACCATAGCACCCTCTGCTGCTCCCCTTGTCAAATAACCAGGAACCATTAATGCTGTAAAGAACAATTTCCTTGCAGAGAAATACATCTAATGAACTCTGAAATGTCTTTAACAGAAACCACACTGTCTGCAAAGCCTCTCCTGAGAAATGAGAATACCAATAGTAAGTAATAAACCACAATGGTTATGTGTATTAATGTAGGAATTTTTAGGATCCCAGATAATTTTTGCCAGTCTTTACATGCACAAGCTTATGACTTCTTCAGCTATGATAGAAGAATAAGGAAACTATTATTGCATTAAGGACATAGTCTGTCAATATTAGATGCAACACAAACCAAAAGCAGAACAGAAATACAAATTAAATCAAGGAGGAGAAAACAGCAGTAAGCAGAGGTGAAGAGCCTCCCAGTCACAAAATAAAGCCAAAGCTGTCAGTGGCACAGAGACCAGACACCCAGTCCACAAACATCCTTCCTCCAGAGAAGCACTTCGAAAGCCACCAGGAAGATTATCTCCTCTGTGCAACTTGCAAGGATGAAAAGTAACATACAAAAAACATGATTGTTTTGGCCTTTGCTATACAGAGATAGAGAGAATTAGCCACAGGGAGAAAGCACTACTTTTAGTGTAAAATATAACTAAGGGTAAACAGATAGCTGATTGAATCTGATGTTATTAGCTACGAATAAACAGAGCCTTGTTAAGAGAATGAGACTTAGAGCAGACTTTCATATTCTGTGATCTAAACTATTCTTCAGCCTTTAGAGACACAGGACTGATTTTCACAACTTCTGATGTCAGCTGAAGTGCACTGGTGCCAGGAGGGCTTTTGGCAGAGCCCACAGCAGGAGTGCCCCCAGAAGAGCCAGGATGTCCCCAGGATCCCGTACCTCTGCACGGAGGAGCCCACGGAGCCGCCCAACGACTGCGCACCTGCAAAAGATGGGAGGGGAGGAGGGTGACAGGTTAGACTGCACCAGCCCACTGATTGCAGAAAACAGTTTGCATTTTGGGATGGTTGAAGAGGAAAGGGAAATGTTTTCCAGAAGGGGTGTTCAGAACAGATTTTATGTGCTCGGGATAAAGCCGGTTCCCTGTACCCTTAGCTGCTCTCAAATTAGACGCTGAGGTGAAAGCCTGTTTAGTATTTTTATCACTCTTCAGCTATTAAGTAAAGACCATGCAACTGTTAAACTTGCTGGTAAATCAGAGTGTCTGAATTAGAACTGCCAATTCAATGACAATAGGTATAAATGGTAATCATTCTGACACAATGCTTTTATTTATACTCCACTAGAAAGGATCCATTGTACAGCACATCCGGGTTTCATGTATAAAACTTTTCTCCTTGATAAAATTGTAGCTCATTTTCCCATCAAAATCCTGAGGCACTTCATAAAGAATAAGGGAAACAAGGGAAGCCTTATTCTGTTTTCCACAAAATGTTACCAGCCTGGGGCTTCATCACGAAACACTGCTCGAGGAAAGGCTGAATTTCAACACGAAGCTGAAGCCCTGCCAGTGGCACCAATTCTCTTTACACAAGAAACCTGCTTGCACAACGCATTTGGAGCAGATCTGGGTGCTGACACCATTTACCAGAACCATGGAAGAACACTGAAAAATCAGGATGAAATGATCCAGGACAGAGGGCTCTCTCTGAAGTAACTGGGCTTCCCAGGACTCCAAAAAACCCTTCATACAAGCACTGTTTGCAGCCCTATCTGAAGTTCAAGAAGCAGCACGACTGTAACCTTACTAAGCTTCTGTATATATACTGCAAGAAAAACAGTATTTTGGCTCAAATTCTCTTAATGCTAAGGGTGAATGCAAAAGAGCTACTTGCCATTAGAGGCAAAGCTGGCCCTTTATCCAAAAGCAGTAAGAGCATTAGGAAAAACTGTGTATACAATACTAGGCTTTAAATACAGATTTTCTAACCACTGATTCAAGTGCCAACAGAGTCTGAGACAGAAATATCATTTCTTCATGTTGAGAAACTAAAATACAGGCATACCCTGTTACCTAAACCCTGCTTGGAGAGCTGTGTTAATATTTCCCTTGCAAAATCTTTCACCTCATTAATGATTTATCCCAAATACACCAAAGTTAGTAATACTGTAACATGTATGAAATGAAGTCTACTATTCAATTTCCTATAGTGATATTATATTTTTTAAAATTTAAAACTATCTAAGTGCCTACTAGGATCACGTAAGTAATTTACAGACTCCCAAATCTTTGGTTAAAGCTCCAGTAGCTCTGGTTCCCATTTCAGTTCTACTTTGCTTTTAACCTGGGTTAGACCTCCTTAGTTTTTCCTTGTTTTTTTTTTTTATAGAAGATTCATCAGTTTGACTGGATTTAAGTATTTCACAAACCTTTTTGTTTTTTAGCAGTTAACTCCAGAAATGTGAACAAACACTGAACCAAGAGCTGCAATAATTTGATATTTGTGACTGTTTTGCACTACCTTGAGAAAACACACCACATGAGAATTACAATTATGTATCATTTGTCTTTTACTTCAATAGTTGTTTCATCGTAAAAATGGGAGATTCTTGGTGCTGGCAGGCAAAATGGATCCAATGAAAAATTTAGGTCTGTTTATGATTTTATATTTTAGATTATAATATAACATCACATGATCAACACTGCTGAAGCTGTAAACCATGGAAGATAAGCACAGAAAAGGACACATCTCCTCACCTTCTGGCTTGTTTCTGAAGTAGAACAGGGAAAGGAAGGAAAGCTTATTTTCATAAGATTTTTGTTCTCTGTCATGACCAGGAACAAAACTGAAACCTGACTTTAGAACCCACCAAAAAATAAGTTTTTTATTTCAAAAGCCAGAACTGCTATCCCTGTCCAATGAACCTGGGCCAGCAGCTGGAATTTGCTGAGTTTATCTGAACACCTTTAAAGCACAATCCACAAAAATTAATTCATGTGGCAGCTGGACTTGAGATAATTCATCAAGATCAATTATACAGAAAGCAGTGACTGGAGTAGGATGTTGAAACCAGCTTGCAATGCCTTAATGCTGTCAGTAATAAAACATTCATGGGTCGAGAAATCCAAAGGCTTCATAATAATTGTCCAGCCATCTGAAATCCATGCATTAAATATATCACCAAACAAACATCAACTAATTCTCCACTTTCTGAAGAAAAAACAGCCATGGAGAGGTTGAGGAGTGGTAACTGAAACACACGAGCAATCTCAGTGTTCACACATCCATCCTCTTATGAGAAATGAACCCTAAAGATGTGAAAAACAAACTGGTCTGGGATTACTCCATGAAAAATGCCCATTGCCAAAACAGTCTCAGAAAGAGCTGTGACTAAATCAACCTTTATAAAGTCTCCACAGTATCCTCACACACATAAAGAAAACAGTATCATTGTTTGAGACAATATCTGACATTTTCTTAAATGATCATTGTTACCAGGAGCACTGTTGAGGGAGAGAAGATCCTGGCTCTAAAATTGTCATACCCTAGCATGAATATCAGGTATTGGATGCTTAAAGCAAAAAAAAAACAAAAACAAAAACAAAAAAACCCAAAACAAAACAAAAAAACAACAAACAACCCAAATGCTTAAAAGAACAAAACTCACCAAACAAAAAAACAACAAACAACCCAAATGCTTAAAAGAACAAAACTCACCAAACAAAACAAACAAACTCCACCAAAAAGTTTACCTAAGGGTATTTTTTACAGGGCACAGCTGTGTCTTTGCAGCTCACTTTCTGGGGACCATGAACTGTCAGATTTGTTAAAAGCAGAAGGACAGAGCAACAAGGAAGGAGCTTAAATATGGAAGTGGGTAATAACACACCTGGGCACAGGAATTTCCTGAAGGAAGGGACAAACCCACAGTGAATTCCAGGAATGAAAAGAAAGAAAATTTTTATATATATGTAAAGTGGATGGTGTGGAGATTGTTTTAAATTCAGGAAGCAACCAAAATCTATTGGACTGGAAAGCAATTTCCCCCGTCCCAGTAAGGACACAAGGAATGTGTCTGGTTCATTTCAACAGCCTAATAAAACATGCTTAAGGAATAGGAAGCATTTTGAATAATCTTTGGTAAGCCTATTTAAAAAAACAAGAGGAGTCTAAATTACTTTAATTCAATCTTCTGCCTTAGTTGGGCTTCTTTTAGCAATGGAGTTTGCAGGAGAAAAAAAGCTGCCAAAGAACTCTCACCTGTTTCCCACAGAACTATTTTGATAACAACATCAGGACCTAGATATGAACACCTTGAGGATTTAAGGTCTTTGACTGCAATTTGTGCCTTTTGCTTAGTGGGGGAACTGTGAAGTTGCTGTGAAGATTTCCAGAATTTAATAATCAGGGCTAATGTCCACTTCTCTCCCACTGAGCAATGCACTCACTGTCACCTATGGAGGGCAAGGATGTACCTCTTCTGCTAACTCCACGCCCTTGCTCAAGGCAAGTATTCTGGTTTTAGTAAAAAGGTAAAGATTATTTTGCTGCTCAGAGTGGCAGGTGATGATATCTGCCACTTGGATACAGACTAAAACTAACCAGATAAGACATGATGGTGCTGATGTAGAAGATTCTTTGGACAACAATCCTTTTAATTCTGCTGTTAGTATTCAGATACAGGACTGAGACAGTGCTATTAGACATCATGCAATGGGAAGGGCAGTTCAATGTTTGCAAGGTGAAATTCCAGTGTCTGAAGCAGAAAACCAGAGTTCCCTGTGTTTCCACCCATTATGGCTGCAATGCACAGACTGAAAATGATTACTTACTATCCAACTCCTCCTCCTCATCACTGGAAGAAGAGCCAATAGAAAAGAGAGTTTTAGACTTAGGAATGAGTGGAGAGATGCTGAAGGAGAAGGAGATTCGTCTCGATGGTCGAGTCCGGCCCTGGGCTGAGAAGTGGGTTAACAGCAGACATTAGAGCATGCTTGAAAATGCATTTAATAATAAAAAGGAGAGGAAAGCAGCCAAAGCAAACTAAAAGCAAAGCAAAGGAAATGTCTGCAAAGCAGCTGGCTCCAGAAAGGCACAAGAAACAAAGAACTGAGAATGTGCAGATTCCAGAAGGTGCAGGTTTCAGAGGGTGCAGGTCTCACTGCACGCACAACTTGAGGTTTGAGTCTTTCCCTATTTTTTATAGGACTTCCTAGTGAAGAATTATAGGCAGTTATCTTTCCAAACAGAATACCAACAACAAAATGGATCTCTGGCCAGAGGGCATCAACTTCACTGAAAGAACTGTCATGGACCCAAACTAGAACAACTCAAGACACCTGTTTGAAGGTGCTTTCTGCAACTGAATGATACAGCAAAGCTATCAAATATTAGCAAGGACAATTTATCTAAAGTGTTGACTTTATCTACCTAGGAATGTTCTTGTCACTTCTGTGTCTTAAAAAAGAACATCAATATTGTTGATAATGTTATGCCCTTCAAAATTTCCAGCTGTAAAAAGGAGATGCTTAAAACTTCTCTTCTTCCAAAATAAAACAGAAAAAACAAGCATCTCTTCTGCCGCCTTCTAAAATTTAAGAGTCCTTGTTTAAAAGAAGCTGCCTAAACATGAGAAAAGCCCCACTAGACCCTCTTCTGCCCTTGCCTGGAAGATGCCTACCAAACATAGTGCCAAACTCAGCAATCAGCCTGCAACATCAAATATCCCATCATTTATTTTTAAGAGCAGCCCTGGCACAGCAGCAGCTTTCCAACAATTGTTTGTAAGTACATGGTCTCTGAGAAGAGAATTAGGAGCCAGCTAGCCATTCCTCACTGAAACTGGATTCCCAGAAGCCCTATTTCCCAATCCTTCTCTTCATACAAGCACAGGTGGAAGCCTCTGAGCTGTGAGCTGATTGCTGGACACCCACTGCTCACATGGAATATCCCTGTGTCCTCAGGAAAGGTGACTGGGACAAGGCTGAGGAAACCCTGCCCCTGGGACAGGTCTGACCTAAGAGTCCTTCTTAAGCACCTCCATTAAACATCTTCAGCACAGTTCAGCTACTTTTGGGTCATTCCAGGGATACATCCATTCACTTGCAGAACAGGGAAAACAGGCTAAAGACTTGATCAGTGTTAAACTTCCAAGAGAAAGACAAAGCAATTATTTCTCTCTTTGAATAAAACATGTCCTTTCAGCCAGGTACAGTGAGGGTTTTTTGCATGGCTGGTATCACACATCAAAACTGAATTCAGAATATAAAAACACTGTCCAAGGAATAGCCAATGCTATGCAAGCAATGCAAAACAAACTCCCCTGAACACTTCCCCCAGCCATTAGTCACAAATGCCAATTGCCTACAAGCAATTTGACTAAAATGTGCACAGTTTTCCAAGTCAGCAGAAGAACCCTTGAGGGACGAACTTAAATGGAAGAATTCTTCAGGAGACCCATGCACTACTTTTGTTTAGACTGCCTTTGAAGGATTTGTTCTGGTGTTCCAGACCTGAAGAACATAATTAGGCAACACAACTTTTTCTTCTGTAGTCTACTGTCTATTTAGACTAAAAGTCAAGATGAACAATAACACTTTACTGTAAATTGAACCACCTTCACCAGCACAGTTCAACTTCCATTTCAGTGCTTTTATTTATAGCAATTCCTGGCTTTATAACAATGCTCCACACTGGAAATTTGCTATTCCAAGGCTAAAAGCATTCTTCCAAGCACTCCAGCCAACAGCTCTTGTGACCTCCCTCTATAAAATGCTGAAGATTAACATTGTAAATGGCCACAGCAGCTTTTGGAGCATCTGACACATCAGACGGAGTCTGGGCTAGGAACTCGGTCCTGGAAATTGCTCCTCCTTCAGCACATATGACAATGAACAGTAAAAATAAAGGAAATCCCTCCATATGTTTATTAATCTGGATTTAGTCTTTAAAGTCCTGAGCACAGCACGTTGCTTTCTTCCCATTCAAACACATTTGAAGGGATGAGAGGGACTTTTTTTTTTTCTTTAAACACGTACCACAAAGCTATGGAAGTGGAATAAAGAACTGAATTGTCCTAGAATTCACTTCCATGTAATTCTTGCATAACTCTCAAGTGGCCTGCTGGAAAAACATGAACATCAAACCCAGGTAACACAAGGGAGTTTATACACCAAGATCTCCTTGTAAAAGGCACTGAACTGCTTCACATGTCCTATGGTCACAATTCAAACAACACTGCTCCCCTTTCAAAGGGGGAAAATGAACCAGAATAACAGAATGTTTTGGATTGGAAGGGACCTTAAAACTCATCCAGTTCCAGCCCTCTGCCATGGGCAGGGACACCTTCCATTAAAGCAGCTTACTCCAAGCCTCATCCAACCCGGCCTCCAACATTTCCAGTTGTGGCTGTGGGGCAGCCACAACTTTTCTGGGTGATTTACTGAAGTTTCTGTAGTCAGGAAGGTGTCAGGATTGGGAAAAAAATCCATGAGCTAAATTTTCCCAGTGACTGTTCCTTTTGGATGCTCACATCAACCCCACAAATACTCTGATTTTCAAAACCACCTTCCTATAAAAATGTAGCCCTTCTGAGATGTCACAAATTAATGACTGAGAAAATAAAGCTCAGAGGAATGTCAATAGTGTTTACATTCAGTGTCCCAAACTCACAGACATCTGCCTCAAAGCAGAAGACCAACTCTGCTATTTTGTCCACAGCCCCTCTGGAGAGGTTATTACATCTTCTCTTTTCCTCTTTTCTCCAGGGACCAGGGTGGCCAGGCTGGCTCTAGAAGAGGATGGGATAATTAAGCCTCCATGGCATTTTTAATGCCAGGCCACAGGACATTTTAACAGCCTTGGCCTTCCGGGCTCCCTCAGCCACCAATAGCTCATTTTCAGGGAGCCAGCCAAGTTTTTTGGTGATTGGTCAGAGGCTGAGTGCAATGCCAAAAAATTGGTTGCCTCAAAAAACAACGATGAAGACATTCAGGCCAAGGAGGGAAGAGGCAGTGCCATCACACAGGGAAGGATCTGGTCTCTTCACAGGACAGAGCTGCCCAGTTGTGGTTACAGTTGCTGGGGGACACATCCATTAAGCCATGTTCTTATTAATCATGGAATGATTATGGTGAAGAATTTAAAAACATCTCCTACAAAGCACGATCCCTGTGAGCTTCCTCCAGCAACCTCTTCTGTGAATGAAATGCCTTTCTTAAAGCACCTTGTTGTGCTTTGCCAGGCAGAATCATGTTAATAAAGAGGAAAGATCAGACACCATCACTAAGTGACAAGACAAGAGCTAAAATGTCAATAGGGTTTCTGGCTGGCAATTAAAAAAATGAAAACGTGTAATACATCCTAAGCACATCCAGCTGCAGCCTTCTGAATGACTTTTTCAGCTGAAAGAATCAATTCAGCCAAGTTGCAAAATTAAGTGCTTGTTATCACTTCAATTAAGCTAAACTGGAAAATTTTATAGAATCATCTTTTATTATTTTCTTCAGGAATGAGATTCAATAAATTACACCCAACTGCTCCAAAATATTTAACTCAAAATGAATAGCAACAAACTTCCTCAAGGAGATCAAGACATGGATTCTAAATTTTCACATATCAGCTCTAAAGAAAACCTAGATGCAGGGAAGTAAGATCTCAAGTGGAATTTACCTGACATCAAAGGAAGTAATTCTGAAAGGATGCAAAATTAGATCCTATTTCCTTAAGTTAACAAACTCAATAAATCATCGTTTTCATGCCAGTAGTCTAATTTAGAAAGAGAAAAGGAACCCACACAAAGGAAACCCAACAGAAAGAAAACAGCAGGGATACACTGGGAAGAACAAAACTAAACTGAATCAGTCCTGCCTTTCCACCCACAATTCCATGCAGCAGTGAAACATGTAGTAGTAATGTTTCCTGTAATAAAGGAAGCACGAGCGGGCAGTAGCACATTTTGCCTTGCAAAGGTAGCAAGATATAGTCAATTATACAGATGACAGAGTGGATAAGGGAAAACTGGATTACTCACTGTCAAGCACTGGTTTGCTAATTGACATTAGAGACATGGATTTGGTCAGTGGAGATGAAACAGCAGAAGAACAGAAGTTAAATCCTTGTGGCTGCGATGTCTGATGCACCTACAGAGCAGAACAGAACCACACTGAGAATGTCAAGAATGACAGAACCATCCCAGCTTCAGATGCCAGTTCAGTGCCTCATGTTTACTGCAACTCTCACTTGGAAACAGTGAAACAGTGCACAGGTGAAATGCAACATTTTGTTTTGTCTTTTAAGTGTCAGACAACTAATTATGCAACAGAGAGATATGTGTGCTTGTTTTTCCTGCAAGACATTACAAAACATAGATATTGTTAAAACTCTCTGATGGTCATGAGAATTGCTGTCATGACTCCAACTCCTCAGTAGAACCAGACTGTGGTTCAACTGGGTAAAAAAAAAAATCTGATGCTTAGCAGTGTGTTCCCCAAAAATGCCATTCCTCTAAGCAAGAGAAGACACAAGAGCTGTGCTGCCACAAAGAACGAAGTGGAAAATTTAAAACAGTTGGAGATTCCTCCGTGTTAAAGATGAAAGATTTTTAATATTATGTTTATGTACATATAAGGTGGAAGCCTTTGTGAGACTGTCACTTGGGAAAATTTGATGTAGCATTTCCCAGACATCCAACAGTAGTTGGACAGCTTTACCTGGTGGTTGTAGTCTCTGATTTCTCCTTGCTCGAGCTCCTCAGTGAGCAGGACCAGGGACTGATTGCTGGCAAGTGGACTCCTCCTCAGGTCTTTGGAGCTCAGAGAAGAAGCCTCCAGGTTTGTAGAGGGCTTCTTGTTCTCACCAGAGTCTCCAGCAAGGCCTTCTAGGCTGTAACTGAAGAGAAAGCACAGAGGTCAGATGCTACTGAACTTGTAGGGACCTGTGTTTTTCAGCACAGAGCACCTGCAAATGTAAAACACCCAGCAGGCACTCAAGTGTGCAGGCAAATGCAGGTGTTACTCCTCAGCATGTTCTTTTTTCTTCAGAGCAAAGAGCAATATCTTTGTGCTTCTAATGAGACATAAAGGTTTGTTTGTTGCTTGAACAACCATTGAAACTCCTGGTCAATCACCTTCCCTACTGCTTTTTTTACTCTTGAGTGGTGCACAGGAAAATCCAGAAACACCCCCTTCTAAAGATTTTGGCATTTCCACATATTCTTTTTGCTTGCTTTTTATTAGGCTCTGCCTTGGAATAAAGCCACCCAAATCAAACTACCCAGCATAGCACGGTGCTGCCTGTCCTGGACCAACACCTCTCCCAGCAGCCACATCAGCTGCTCTAACACTCACCACTGCTGCCACATCCTCTGAATCTATTTTAAATCTGGACACTGCACAGTTTTGGCATGGCCAATGTAATTTATTCTGCCAAAGCTGGTTTCTTTTTTACCCATGCTGGTTTATTTTTACCATAAAAACAAAACCACAGTTTTGTTTCTAAATTCAATAAATGTTGTCTCCATCACCCAATCAATTTTATCATCTACTGATGGAGCTGGGTCTTGCCCAGCAGAGCTGGGCAATAACTCAAAGCTAAATAAAATGCTAAACTTTTGCTTGCAGAACTGTTAGAAATGTAACACTTGGCCAAACTCTGTAGAGACAGGGGCTGACAGACAAGTGACCTCTACAGGAAAATACCCAACACTCTCCTCTCACTGAAACAAAACATACCCTCTCTCACATGGGACTATTTAATCTGATAAATCTTGTCCTAATATTCTGCTTCTGACCCTCTTGCTCCTCGTGCCCAAGTATGAACAAACCCATTGAAATGTGGGTTGACTGGGTGAAGCTTTACAGAGCCCCCTCCCAGGACACAAGCATCGATCCATGGCTAATTTTTGATTTGATACTCACTAAATCCCAGCCCTACTCTGATTTATAATCCCAAACCAAGGCTAATCGTGACATCTCAGTGCTGAACAAGTTGACATGCAAACACAGGAAAAAGAAAACATACTACAAGGCTGTACAGATGATTTTAAGAAAAAACAGAGGAGCTTTAAATTCAGGTAGGCTTGCATAGCAGTGATTAATGTTCTATAGTCCCTTGGAAGCATTGAAAGACTCATAAATATGCACACTGAAAGCAAAAACTGCAATAAACCATGAATAAGAAGATTTAGTAATTTAAAAAACCTTTTTTCATGGTAATTAATGAGAAAAAAAACCTGGTTGAAGCATTTATAGTTTAATCTCCTTTAGGAAGACTGTGACTCGTCAATGTGTACCAATAGCAAGCATTTAAAAGTTTATTTTAAAACACCTGTAGGTAGAAATCAGTCCCACTTCTACTGATTAATTAGGACAGAAGAATATCTCTTCTTTACATTCCAAGGTGGTAACAAGATGCCACACAGTAGAGAAAAAAAAATCATGTACTTGTGACAGAACTAGTTAAAACCTGCAAATATTAGCCCATAAAATAGTTATCAGTGATACTGGTCTGTAATTTGCTGATTGGCACATATACATCAAACATAATTAAACTGTAGCAGGAAGGGCAGAAATTTATTTCTCAATATCTACTCTCAGAAGAACAGTTTTAATAGCTCTACCCACAACCAGCAAAAACTGCCAGAGAAAAGCAATAAAGCCATAGAATCTGGGGGACTGGCTTCCAAACAATATTGGGTAAAGATGTGACCTGCAAACATCAATCTCAGCACTGGGACCTTCTACAGAAGATGCAAACTTTAAGAGCCTGGGAAATTTTCACCTGTGGTGATCAGATTGGTTTTTTCAGAGAAGGTTTTACACGATTAGTCTCTCTGAAGAAAGGCCTAGCTCTTTCAATTTACAGAGAGCAAATCTGTGTGAACTTAAATCCTTTCTGAGATTGATCTGGTACAGAGAGGTGCTGAATCATATTTAATCTTGGTTTGATTCTCTGGTGATCACGACCATCATTCTGATCACCGCTGCGCAAAAAAGCACGGCTTGAAGCCACCACAGAACAGAGCAGCTCAACCCAGCAGTGCAGCTTCTTTAATGCCAGAGGCCAGAGGAAAGAAGCAGCCACCACCTCCACCTGCAGCCCCGTTCTGAGGATCCACTCCCAAGAGCAATTGCTGAAAAAGCAGACCAAGCAAACAAACACGCGCAGGCTTCAGCCAGAGCAGCAGGGGAGGAGGCGACGCATGAGAAGCTGATGGCAGGGTGCTTGCAGTGCTCCTGTGCTGCTGCTGCACATTTATTCATACCATACCTTCTACAAGTAAAGTCAGGACCCATGGCAATGTACTGTACGCCTGAGGGACACCAGCTCAAACTAGGAACAGCAAAAGAGGCAAAGAGAGGAAAAGGGCAGTGATTATCGGATTGTCATGGAACACGGGGAACGTTACAAGACTCTCACTCTCACATATTGTAAAAAAAACCAACAACAAACTCAGAAATAATGCAGTAGCACACGTCTGCTTGCACAAACACACCACAGTGCCCCAAAGGCTCGAGGCTACCACTGCACAAGGAGAAGGACAAGCCCATGCTTCCCCCAAACCGACCCCATCAGCAAGTATACAATGTACTGGAAAAAGTACTCCTTGTGGGGAGAGAGGTTTTTGGGAAAAACAAGGCTAAAACATACCAAAGCCAATTTGTAAGTAATCACACACAGCCATTGTGTTAGCAGTGGTTAGTATTTTCCTGGTAACGCTCATCCTCAAATCAGAGAAAGAATCCCTTACAGATATTTCATAGTGTAAGTGCCCTCCATAGAAATATTAATAACCTCAGGCTACACTTGGAAAAAGTAAGGAGAAAGAAACATTCTTAAATGCTGCACAGCCAGTCAGTGAAAGAGGCTGGAAGAAAAAAAACCAGGCTAATCTCACTATTAACTTGGGATTAAATCAAGAGTGCTTCTAACTATAAAAACTTTTCAGCTCCCATTCCCCAAAAGAGTCCCAAAGTTGCATCATGAAAGACATAAGAAATGCAAATACAGAATGCAAATATTTTGGTTGTTATTTTAGACTGCTTTTGGTGTTTTTTCTCTGTTAGCTCATGGCCCAAATGCAGGTTTTGCAGAAAGAGAGAAACTCATCTTCTTGTCAGCTCTGACATTTATATGATCCCTAAATCCTGATAAAGTTGTTCAGGGAGCACACACTGTGTGAAGGGAATTCTGCATAAGCACAAGTTCTGCTCCCAGGTCCTGGTCTGAGATCCATGTGAGGAGGGGACATGGCCAGAGCACGCTCTGCTCCGTGACAGGAGCCCTATGCAAAGGGCAGAACGAATTTAAGCCTTCCTGGACAAGGAATTGTGAGTGCCAGAAGCCCTCTGAGGGCACAGATGAAGATTTAAACCCACTGAATGCATTGTGTCATGCCAAATCCTCATATTGTTTCCACACACAGTGCAACACTGGAAAAATTCCAGAAGGATTTGACAATTGGAAATACTCTGGAAGAGTGTTCAATAACTGCTGCCTGTTTTGTAAATGATATTAACTGGGTGAGGATACACCCAAAGCTTTAAACCCAAAAGCCCCCAGGTGTGTTTCACCAGTAGCTCTCAGCACTACAAACACTCTTCATGAAAACATTCCTCCCCATAACAAGCCAATATCCCAAGTACTTCATCGTCCTCACCCAATTCAACCACAATGGCAGATGTATTTAAGTATTAATGGGGGATGGCAGGGACTAAAAACTTGTGTGAAATCACAGAGGAACCAAGTCTGGGCCACAGGAATTCCATCCCCATCACACACAGTGTGAGGCCTGGTTTCAGCCTGCCAGTGGGTCACCAGACCTGCTCAGGGGCAACTGAGAAAGCACCCCAAGGAAAGTGTCACATATGATTCCCCAGGCCATCTGCTTGTGGCCACAAGAGCACTGAGCTTGGTGGACCCTTTGAGATATGCTTATGTCACCTTGCTTTCCAAAGCCACTCATTTTTGTGTGGTCCTTTTTCAATCGAAGGAAAGAAGATTATCCTCATTAAAGAGATCATATAATATTTACACTTTAAAAGATGCCTCTATTCCTGATCATTGCCATATTATGCTGATGACCCCAAATGCTAAAACTGCAGGGGAGGGAAGTAGAAAAGTAGAGGGAGGAAGAAGAGGAGCCCTACATATGTCGGAGGAAGCCTGCAAGTGTTAAGATCTCGGAGAAGGAAGGAAGGGGATCTGCTGGCAAAGGCTGTGGAAAGCACTCCTGCAGAATCACAGTCCTGCAGGGGAGCCACTCACAGCCTGCTGGCAACACCATAAAATCCTAAAAGGATCATTACAGAGCATGCAAAACTCCTTTACAGAAGACAATTTGGGGAGGAGGATGAGCTTTATCTACATCAGCCTTGTGGGAGAGCATAAGCTGTTGGAATCAGTATCAGGCCCCTGCTCCACAAGTGGGGTTAGAGAGGATGATTCCAGAACGGTTTAGAGACCAGAAAAAGTGAGAAAAGTGTTAATGAAAGGATTATCACACATTTCAGATATGACATGGTATTACAGACATTTTCTTTATTCTACATGTAAGCTCAGTGTTTCAGGGTATTTTGACTCTGAATACTAACACAGCTCCTACAGAGGAGCCTAAAGAGACTCCTGATAAAAAAAAGTTCATTTGCATGAGCTGAGAAGACAAGCACTGAACTGCTTCCTGCAGTGATGCAAATGAAGTGGCTTCTTAGAAGTAAAAAAACCATATTCTTTCTTTTGTCTTTTTTAAAAAATTCTTTTTTAAGAGTGTTCTTATGAACTGTACAGTGCTGCTAGGGTTCATTGATGCTGAAGCATGATGAGGCACGGTGATTTTTTTGGACATAACATCATGGTAATAACATTCTTTTCACATTTTTCTGCACCTTCAGAACCACTGAAGGGCAGAAGTTCAATCTCTCTTTTTTATTTAGCCTAAGATGTCTAAATGTGGACAGTCCACATCTGCTGTGTCAAAAATTAAGCATCCTCTTTTATATACTAATAGCCAATGCAAAAGTTACATGAGTGGAACTGCATATCTGTGGAATGAATGAGAAACTGAAAGCTTGTTCTAGAGAGGAAAAACACATGGAAGTAAAGAGAAAAACACACCTTATTTTCTATTTTTTTAGGAAGATGGTTATAAAAACCATAAAAATAGCAAAGTTAAATTTAATTCAACCAGCTGCAGATCTGCAAAGTGTTTTCCAAATCTGAGATCTGACCCATCCCCTCCAAGTCTTGCCAGGAGTCTCTGATGTGCTTTAAATCCAAATCACACACACACTCCCAGGTAAACCACTGTTTTAACCAACTCCAAATCTTACACATGGCAAAGGCCAACAAAATAATATCTTGAGATTTCTCTTCATTATTAACATAATGTCCTGGTGAAAGCAGCTCATGTGCTCTGTGGGGCACAAAACCTGGAGAGAGCAAGCAGCCAGGTGGGATGCACAGCCCTAAGGCCAACACTTGCAGAGGTACTACAGCTTTACTAACATGAGAGGATGGAGTTAGTAGACATTCAAACACAAAACAGTTAGTCACATTAGTTGGCTTTGTACCTTCTCCTATGAATGGGAGGCTTCTTTATACCATCCCCCAGAATTCGCATTGAACTGAAAATGAATCATGGAGAATGGTCAGCAGCTTGAATGAAAAAAAAAAATAACAAATGGCAGCTGAAGGATTAATATCCCCAACACACAGACAGAGGGAAAGGACATACAGGGAAAACACAAAATAAAATATGAAAGGAAGTAACGAGTCTCTGTGTTTCTCCTTTCTTCTTCAAATAAATCTAGGGTTTGGTTGGTTTTATTTTCTACAGAAAGAAGGCAGCACAGGTACTGACCATGTTGCAACTTTGCTGCTGCCAAAGCTAGGTCAGTTTAAAGTTTAGATAAGGCCAAACCCTTTGACACAAGCTGTTAGCAACAGTGATTAACACCAGCTCCAGTTCTGCAGTGCTTAATCCATCAGTGAAACATGAGGGTGTTTCTTTCCCCAGCCTGGACTTTTAACATGCACTGCAGCATTGTTGAAAGACAGGCATTTCAAATCCACTATGAATGTCAGGAATTAACTGAAGGATGAACATCCTTTTGTGCAGCCTTGTTGGTTTTCTTTGCATTTTTAATAGCAAAATGTAGACATGAGGATTATCTGTGAAGTGCATTTGAGGAAAGACAGGAAGCAAAGGGGAACTAAGCATCTTTTCACATTTCATTTAAGATTATTATTATTTTTTTTCCCTGATCTTTTCTGTGAACTAACTTTTATGCTCATCCCTCTTACAAACAGAAAATATGTAACAGTGGAAAAGACCAAAATTTACAAAAGGCTGATTTTTTTTTTTTCTGTAGGCTTTTTGGGTCTATCTAAGCTTGAATTAGCTTTGTCATCAAGGTTAGGACTATTTTTGGTGTGGATGGGGGCTGCAAGTCATTGCTGGGGCAGGAAGCACCTCTCAGAGCTCAGCTGATGGTGCAGCACTCTGTCACCCCATTCCTCCTCCTGGCTGCACAGCCCAGTTCTGATCCTTGGGCTGGTTTTGCTGGCAATTAAACTTTATTTGGTTATTTTTCTCCCCATTTAGTGAGTGCAAGCTGCTCACCTACAGAGCAGAGAAGTGCCATGGGAGCCCAGAGGAGGGGAGGGAGCACAAAGGGTGGTGGGAGCAGCACAGATCCAGCCCATCAGCAGGACAAACCTCAGCCAAGGCTTGTGCTCAGTGTTACTCCACTTGGAAGGTTTGCAAAAGTCAAGTTGCAATAGGGACTTTCCCCCTTCAACTGGAAAAGCACCTACTGCATGTGAAATAAATGAATAAGCAAACACTCCAAATTTAACCGATTTGAGTGGAAGTCACTTGTTTGCACTTCACTTCCTCAGTATTTGTTGTTTCTCACTAAGCAACCAGAGTCTCAACATCACAACAGCCACATATGAAAGGAACAAAGAAAACAACAAAAGGACACAGCAAATAATCCAAATTCCTTTCTGAAAGAAGCATAAAAACAAACATGAATCTAATCAGCAGCACAGACCCACCAGTTTTTCTTTTTTAATTACCCTACATGACAGCTATCCTTATGTAGCTGCAGCTGTATGTGAGAACATATGAGAAGAATTACTGTTCCTTTAACTCAGATTTTCTTACATTTACAATGAATGTATTTTCCCATATCAGAAACAGCCTCCAAAGTGTGATGCATGAGAATTTAACCCCATCTGTTCAGTGTCAGCAGTGATTGCCAGCTATGCCATTTATTACCCTCAGAAATCCTTATGCATCAGGCCCCACACTTAAAAACAGACCTCCCCAAATGAGTTCATGAGCTTATGGACTCATTCTGTCACAAACCTGCAGGTATGCTGACTCTTTTGTCACTTTTAAAAATTAATGGGCATTACTTATCTAAATATTACCTGGGGACCAGGAATGAAGCCCAAAAAGGTGACATTGTTAAACAACAAGAAGAATGTCAGGAATTAACTGAAGGATGAACATCTTTTTGTGTAGCCTTGTTGGTTTTCTTTGTTTCAACAACAACAATAAAAATCTTTCACTGTATGTTACTTAGAGGATCCTGCATGGTTTTCAATATTGACTTTAAAACTTGAAAGGTCTACAATATTCCTTTAGTGATACCCACAGCTGCTGTGTGTACAGGATGCATACATTCCTGATGGGAGGCTGCTGCCTCCCCCTTGATTGTCCAAAGGGGTCAGTGACCATTTTCAGGAACCATTGTGACTGACCAGTTTTAATTTAATTCCATGCAGCCCCACATGCAATGGCTCTGTTTCTGTTAACAGCAGAATGTCTGCCACAAGGACACCACAGGCAGCCAGAGAGTGGCACTGCCCTGCACACCTGGGCCTGCAGCCTCTGTGAGCTGTAGGGAGGATATGGCAGCCTGACCCTGCTAAAGCAACTGGCCATTCCTGCTCTGAGGGCATTAAAGCACACTAAAAACACTGCCCAAACCTCCACTGGGCTCAGAATACACAGGGTTTGGCCCCAAGCATCCCACAGCCCAAATGCTGAACAGTGCAGGGTGTGGCAGGGAACCTCACACCAATTTTTGGTGTGCATCTTCCTTTATTTCATTTTCTTCCCCACTGAAATGAGGGACTCAGCAACTTTTCTTTCCACAGTCACTTGGCACCAGCATGGACACACTCACATGGCTCGTAGACCTCTCCCTTTTGTACCTCCTGAAAGAACAGATGGGAAAACTTCCCTTTTGAATCCTGAACAACACCAGGGACATCGGTGATGAATTAGGTGGAACTTACTGTCCATGAGAGACTGAGGTGGAACCAATGCTGTGAAACAGGGGACCCATCTCACCATTATGAAGAGCTTCCACAGAAAATTTTTTAAGCCCCGGTGCCTGTGTTATCTCTTAATACAGTCAGAGAAATAATGGTAATGTTTGTTCTGTGGGCAGTGAGATTTAACACTCCAATAATTCCTTTGTACAGAAAGGGGTGGTGACAGTTCTAATGGAAGACCTGTCCCGAGGTAATTCCATTTACTCTGGAAAGCTCAAGCATACTATAGGAATTAAGTACTCTAATCCTGAAAGTTAATTTAAGATAACTCAAACAAACATACATTAGGAAATTGTCTTAACCTCTTCAAATGAAGGAGAAATAATCAAAAGTGATGTGCTCGCTTCTGATAAACTCCTCAGTTCTATCACGCCAGGTTTAAAGCTCAGATAAATATGCATGAGTGGGTGCAGAGTAAACCAAAGCAGCTCCTGACTCACCTCCTCTGATTGATCTCTGCCTCGTTGGTGGCATTCTTCCCCGGCCCCCAGCTGTGCCGCCGGAAAGGGGACAGCGGCCGCATGGAGCTGCGCAGGACGGAGGACGGAGCGGGCACGTCCGTGATGCTGTCCAGCTCCTCTTCCTTCTCCCCTCCCTCTGAGGACACCATCTTGGTGCAGCTGCCACCCAGGCTGTGCCTGTCCTTGGGCTGGGCGAAGCTGCCCGTGGGTGGGAAGGGGAGGGACGTGTCGCTGCCCAGGGATGAGTTCCTCTCCAGGGACATGGTGTCGTCTGCAGAGGAGCTGGAGCTGGTGACATCGCACGCAGACTGCTCCTCTTCAGGCTGCTGGGGGTATGGAAAATTAAAAATAAGTTGAAGTCGAATCACAGACTGGCTTGGGTTGGAAGGGACCTCCAGAGAGAAAGTAGTCCAACACCCTTGCTGTGGGCAGGGACTTTGTTCACTAGATCAGGTTGTTCAAAGACCCATCCAGCCTGGCCCTGAACACTTCCAATGAAGTGAATACATTTAAATAAATGCAAATATTTTATATTTCACATGAGCTAAGAGATTTCTTAGTCAACGGCATAAGGAAAATCAACCATCACAGAACTGAGGCTTTTTGCTCTGGTTTCAAAAGAGGCTGAAATGCTCTGCAGGGTGATCTCTTCCACAAGTCCCTGGCTGCTATTACCCAGGCTCCCAGCTCAGATCCTCTGCCTGCCTTCTTCCCCCCAATTCTATATTTCATCCTGCACAGCAAATCCTGTTCCTCTCAGCATTTCTGGCTAAACCTGTTATCAATCAAGGTGCCATAAAACTGCCAAAGGTTTACTGAGAGCAAGTAATGGGGAAGGGGGTTATCACAGCTCCTGATGATAAACTCCAGCCTCTCCTGTGGGACTGGGATGGGCTTGTGGAGCTCAAGGGCAATGCACTGCCCCACTGCATCATGCAACACTAAAGGGAAAATGACTCAGTGGCAGAAAACAAACAAACAAACAAAAATAAATGCTTAATTCCTCATCCCAAACTACTTTCCATGAAGCTGAAAGATTAATATCAGGGTTTGCAGCATTTTTCAAATCCAACTGTCATTGAAAAATATCGTTCTACAGGATCAGCCACCCTGTATTAGAGATTTTGAGTCATACTGTAATTTTGGGGTTTAGTTTGCTCCAAAAGCAGTATGTAGATGACAAACTGGTTCTCTCTGGCCAAAGGCCACATGCTGACCATACAGCCCCAGCAGAGCCCGTGCTATTCCACGTTCCCTGCAGCCACTATAACAACACAAGCATCTTTCTGACATCACCTCCAGTCTGAAATGGTGTTTGCCCTGAGGGACTGACATGGGAAGTTTCAATTTATCCTCCTGCAGAGCCCCGTGCTGTATCATTTAAAATCAAACCAGGCAGAGTGCTCTGTCAGGCCATGCACAACAGAGCACTCAGCAAAAGGTGGTTAATTGTCCTCACAGAGAGGGCTCAGGGGGCTGGGCAGGAGCTGAGTGCTCCAGGGGCTGCAGGCTGTCAGCAAGCATTTGGCAGAAGACAACTGGATACAAAATCCTGTTCTTGGAAGGGGAAGATGGGCATCAGACCACATAGAGGGAAGGATGAGCAGGAGGACCGTGTTAAAAAGTCCAGAGACTTTTGTTTTATTCAATATTTGCTTTATTCAAGGGACACACACTATAAGCTATAAGCTTTTTATTTAACTGAACAAAAAAAAAATTGAGATATTAAAAAAAACTTCTAATCGAGTATTTCACTATTCAGAGAGAAGCCCTGTTTCAAGCTTAGCTTAGCTTTTTTATTCTTAGTTCAGTTTAACAGGTACACAATAATGTTCCTGAGATGGTTTAACTAAATGCTGTTACACTGCTTCCCTTCTCACATCCATCAAAGGCAAACAGAGGGAAGAAAAAAAAAGACGACATCCACAGCACAACACGGAAGTACAAGAACCTTTTAAACACAAAGCATTAAAAACCACACTAAAAATACATCCCTCCAAATACATTCACTGCATGTTAAGGTATGTCAAATGTTAATAATGAATTTCAGAAAACTATGTCCTGCAAACTAGTGAACTACTGGATTTGATACATTTGAATAGGAAGTTGAGGTTTAAAGAAAAGAGAACGGAAATGGAAGCCCTGTGAAGTTTTTGATGATGTTCAGCAGTATTCAAGATAATCTGACATTTGTGTGACTCATTATGAGAGCTTACTGAATTGCTTAAATACAGACAAATCAAGTAGTCAGTATGAGGATAACACTCCTACAGTGGAGGAAACAGTCTGTCACTTTTCTAAGACAGAAAAATACTGCCAGACAGTAGATCAGACTGGATGGGGCTTTGGAGCCACCTGGTCCAGTGGAAGGTGTCCCTGACCATGGCAGGGGGCTGGAATAAGATGAGCTTTAAGGTCCCTTCCAACCCAAACCATTCTGTGATTCTGGGATTGGGGCAGCAGAGAGGAGAGGAGAGGACTGACTTCACCCCAGCAGCTGTGTGAAGTACGGGACAGCCTGGAAATTTTCAATCCGGATGCAAACCTAGAAACAACAGTGCAGAGCACCAAACTAAATAGGGAGGAATTCGAGTAAAAAGAGGAATTTTTATTTCCCAGATGAGAATACTGCTGCAGTTTGAAATGCACAACAAACCCACTTCCCTAACAAGGAAGATTTAGGGCTTTTATCACAAAGTGCAGTTCAAGGAGATGTTTGAAAAAAGGGAAATACGTTTGGTCCATTTTAACTTTTACCTTGAGCATTCGACTGACGACAGAACACAATAAACAATTCCCTTGAACTTGTGGCCCATGCTTATTCCTCTAAAAATATTCTGCCGTCATTTCAATGATTTTTTTTTCTTTTGAAACAAAGGAAAACAGTTAATATGAAAGACGACTCTGTCTGAAAAATGCCAAGTGTGGCTAACACATCTAAAACATCTATATTGTAGTCACCACTGCAAAAAAATTAGCTGTCTGGCCAGCTTTAATCCTATTTGAGTAAGAAAATACCATGTTTCAAGAACAGAATGTGTTCTTTTCTAACAGAAAAAAGGAAATATTAAAGAAATACTAACTTTCTTTCACTTAGGCTTGCTGGATTGTACCTCAAAGGCCAAAAAGAGCCTTTACAGACATTTGCTAATAGGCAGTTTCTTTGCCCTCAAAATTTGCTGTGAAGCTTCGAAGAAAAAATAAGATAAGGTGTAAAAGTGAGTATTTGGAGAAAGGACACATGTACTTCTCCATGAAGAGGGATAACAGAAATCACTGGGATGGTGGGGGTACAAGATAACTTATTTCACTAAATCCCTCCACTGTAGGAGGTCTTGATAAGGAGAATTAAAATGTTCTTTCAATCATTTCCATGATGACAACATGCAAAGCATGAGACACAAGCTTTCTCTGTCCCCTGACTTTCAAAGACATTAAAGGTGTTAAGAGTATTTTGAAAAAGAAGATGAAAAAAAATTAAACCTTGAATCCTTTAGTTTATTTGGAATACCATGTCACTAAAGGAATCAACACCTTTAGTTGGCTTGATATATAATCCAGCAGAGTAATTTTTTATTTGGATTTGCCTATGGCTCCAGGTTCCTTAAAATTAACCTCAACAGTGTCTTTCTATTAATTATTTATCATAACGTTTATGATTTGGGGTGGAGGTGAAAGCCTTTCCCTTAAAAGCTTTATTCCTTTGGGTTTGTGTTTTTGGGTTTTTTTTGCACAGCTGTTGGGTCTTTTTCTGTTTGCTCTTTTTTAAGAGCTACAACAACTCTGAAAAAACAAATGCAAAACATTTATGTATTTGTGTATTTTCTCTGAGTAAACCAAAACAAAGGCAGAAATTAAACGATATTCAAGACACTGAGTTGCAACCCCTTCCTTTGGCAATGATCTGTGGGTTCCTGACTCCCTTCATCTGAATCATTTCCCAAGAGGCACATTAGAAAGCTTCCCAGTAATGCTGGACTTCAGTGGCTGGTTAAAAATCAAGATGAGCAAAGCCTATGGGCTCCACCCCAGGATGTTGCCAGATGATTGTGAGAAATGACCTTATGCAGCATTAATCATTCAAGAAGGAGGATGCTGCAAAGCCTGCCCAGATGCCTGTCTGGGACAGAGAGGGAAAAGCAGAATGACGAGGACATGGGAATGAAGTGCTGACGCAAAAAAAAAAAAAAATAATTTGCTGAAGCCATAGACTTGGAAGCAGCTTCTGCACCTCAGTGACAGCCTGTAAAGTCTGGAAAAAAGGGCAGGTTTTAGTGCTAAACCTTCCTGAACCAGACAGCTCATATTCCACTGCTCAGCACACGTCCTTCAGAGAGAGGAAGAAATGAAACAAGCAGAGGAGAAGGGAAGGAGATGAGAGAGGAGCACACCAAACACCAGGGACAGGGTAAGGCACCTGCAGATTTTGTGACTTCACAGACCCCAGTTCTTCATGGTCAGGGACAGAATCAGGCCTTTCTATCTATGAAAGATAGATATCTATCTAGTGATGTCTAAGGAAGCAGCCCAAAGACTCTGGACAGACAGCAGCTTGTTCTTTCTACATTTATTTTAACGCATTAAGCAGCTAGCAAAGAAGGATTTATTTCTACAATAAAAAAAAAAACCAAAAAACAACTCTAGTAGACAAAAGTTCAACCCTTGCTCCACAGAAAGGGGAAACAAGAACAGAACTAGTAATAACAATAATCACCATGGCACTGAAAGGTTTGAGATCCTCCTTGTTCATAAACATATTCTGTCTCTTCCCAATTTGATACAGACACTGTACTACTTCATAGGTTTATAAATAAACTACAGCCAAGACAAGCATCTTACAATAATTTTCGGACAAAAGATTACAGCCACCACTTATTTTGGTGGTCCTTAAAAATATCTGTAATTTCCATTTCTAGCACCTGGAATCAGTACTGTAAAACCAAAAAAGATTTAATTAAGGAACAAGCTCACAACACTAAATTAGTTCTTCTGTTCCTTTAGAAATAACTTAAACTGTAGAAAAGATATTCAGATAAATCCTGAGAAAGGAGACAAGGAATCAAATCAGGAAAACAAAGACAAAGCAACTGAGGTTTAGATTAGCTCTGAATAACTTTCTAAACTCAACTCAGGAACCTTTTGAAGCCATTTGAAGACAAAGTCTGCAATCCACTACATAATGAGAACAATGCAAAGGTTACTAAATTAAGAAATTCCCTTTCTACAAAGAAAAAAAATCTTGCTTTTGCCCTCTCTCCACTGGCAGTTGAAGATCTATTTTCCCCACCACCTCTCCCTTCTTTATGGCATCCCTGCTACATTGCACTACCTATTCTGGTTACATTCTAATCTTTATTTCTCCTATTTGAAGAAGGAAACTTTCCACATAAGAAAGAGGCAAAGCAAAAATTCTGTAGAATATAAAATCTGCTGTGTTCCCACTGCACTCTTCTCCCACACTTTCCCACAGAAGCATTAAACCAGGCTGAAATGGCAACTGGCTGTCGCAATCCGTGTCACTCTACACAAGGGAACTGAAGACAGCCTGCTCTGCCAAACAGCCTTGTACTCTGACAATCCAGGGTCCCAGATCCTTTTGACAGCAGGATGGGAAAGGGTGAGGCTGGTGAGCTCTGTGCCCTACCACGTGCATTAAGGATGACTTTACTGTTCATTTATAGCTCATGAGATCACTTAGCCTGGGCTGTGGTGTTTCCCATCCTGCTGGAAAATATTCATCACCCTCTGATTTGATTTCAGCAAACAGAATTCTGTTTCATTCAATACATTTCTCAGAAAGCCAGTGTGAAAGCTACTCTGAGAGTTAAGTTTTGCAGAGTAGGAGCTGTGCCTGCACAAACCTGTGAGCTGCAGCTGAACCAAAGAGTGGGATCACAGTGATGGCTGCTCTAAAGAAGAGTCACATCCCTTTTGATTCTACTTCATTATATTCTTTCTGTGTGCTTTTTCATCATCTGCTTATGCCAAGAAGAACACAAACTACAGCAAGATGATTCTTCAAGAGCCAAAACCTAATGACCCCCTGAATAAATTCAAGTGCTCTGACGTAGATGCAAAAGACTGATGCCAAAGGGAGGCATCCTCTGCTCAGGAGGCCAGCTCTGTCTCTCAGGTCTCTCCCACTCCTCCTCAGCAACACAAAGGGCACAGGGATGACTAAGGCTAGCAATGCCTTCTGTTGTTGATTTTGAGCAAACTTGAAAACACTTTCATTCTACTTGCACGCAAACAGGCATTAGAGGTATGTCACCTAGGCAACAAAACTATTCCCTGGAATTGGCCTGAAGTATTTAGAATGAGTGTTTCCTTCCTTTGACACTGAATTTACAGAAAAACACTGGTTCCTCTGAGAATTACAGCATATAAATCTGAAGGTGTCAGCACAGAGGTCACAGTTTGCTGGAGAAAAGCTCTTTGTTACACGAGTTAAAGATGGATTTCATATCATCTGTGCAATCCCTAATGACCTCACAAGAAAATCCACCTTTTCAACTGTTCCTCTGGTGCCTGATTTACTTTTGGACAGACAAAATTACTTCCATTTTTTTAACCATTGGGGGCTGCACAGCTTTTGGAATTCTGCTGCAAGTAAATACATCCCTCATGTAGAGGCATGTGAGGAAGAGACCGGATCCTTCCCATCTATTCGGTTCCAGGATAATCACTTCCAGTTTTCCAACACACCAGTGAAACCAAGATGATCTGTGTGTGCTGTATGGGTTCATCAGGGGCTTTTTTAACTATATCCCAACCAGGCTTTCTTACCTTCCCAAAGACAAGGTCTTCCATCCCATCACCAGGCAAGGGGAAGAGGTCAGACTCACTCCCAGACTCCCTTTTAAGACCTCCCTGTGACGAGGCACAGACGCTGCTCAGCCCATCCTCCAAGAAGTTCTCACATTCTGCAGGAGCAAAGCACAAAGAGTCACAACCTGAGGCTTTCTGTAGCATCCAAATATCAGATTCACATTCTCTCAGTGAATTCCAGGATTTAAAACACACAGCTTTACAAATAAAGCTTTACAAATTTTTTCACCTCCCAAAACTGCCTGTGAACTCTCAAATGATTTATTCCAGAGCTCAAAACTCCTTTTTAAGTGCATCATTGAAGTACACAGTGCAAAGCGAAATTCTGCATGAAACAGCTGTAAACATCTCTAGCTTGAGGTGCTGATAAATATACTACATATGAGGTATCCAATACAGAGCATAATGGGATGTTTCCTATTGATTGCAACAACTGCCAAATTACATTCATATTCAATAAATATGTCAGTATTTGCCTTCTTTCTCAAAGAATCAATTCCCTCAAAATGCCAAGGTGCTTTTAGTGCATATTTGGACAATTACTTAATTTCTTCTTCTACAACTCCTTACTGAAAAAGCACTAGTGTGAATTCCATGACAAGCTTTACTTTTTCAAGATTCAAAAATTAGATGATTTTTTAAAAAACTCTCAGCTTTCCTAACCCCTGACATTGAAATACAAGCATGTTGCATCTCTTTTTTTCTCACATGCTTCCAGCTATTTCCACTGGGTTAATCAGGAGTACAGAACTAGACTGCAGCCCCTGCAAAAGCCCCCTTTCTAAAACCTTTAACAGACAAGTATCCGCCTAAGAAACATCTGTACATATTTTATTTGTTCATCCTTCAGGCAAAAGTATTAATGAAAATTTTGGCAAAAATTGAACACTCATATTTCCCAGCTCAAAATGTTATTTAGTTATTAGTTTGTTGTTGGTTTCTTTTTTTGTTTGTTTGTTTCTAAGGAAGGTGCTATTTTGCACCTCCTCTAACTAAACAGATCCAAAATGTGCTCAGCTGTCTTGTGAAGAGCCAGGGCGATAAAATATTAGTTCACTCTGAAATTATACCTCATCAACTCCATCCTTGCTGACATCAAGCTTAAAACATTAGTGAAAGGACAAAAGGTTTGGGTAGTTTAAGGTCACCCCTTTGCCTTCCCCATCTTTAATTTATGCCTGACAGCAGCTATGGAATACCCTGGCCACATCCCAACTGATGGGAGTGACTCTACTTCTGGAGAAAATGGCATTATTGTGAGAGTGGTGGGGCTGTCCCCATTTAGGGCAGGGGGAGGTGAAGCCAGTCAGAAGCCCCATTACCCCACAGAGGAATTTCCACGCTGTGGAGAATTGGAAAAGCACTTATTGGATGCTGCAGCTGCTCCCGTTCCCCTTTCGGTAAACCTGGAAAATCTGAACTGCTTTTCCATCACCGAGGGGGAGAAGGGAGGGGAGAGAAGAAGGGGGGGACGAAGGGAAAGAAGAGACGGAGCGGCTGTGAGGACGCGGGCCAGGTGCCGTTCATCCAGCTGGCAGCCAGCACAGCATGTCCGCAGCCCAGACTGAAAAACAAAGGGGCTCCAGCCACGTTCCACTGGAAAATCAGTGGGGACAGCTCAGATGTGCTGAGGGATGGATACCTCACCCTGAGGATAAAGCACGAGAGGCAGTGAAGCCTTCTCTGCAGGAGCTTCCCAGGGGCAGAGGAGATGAAGCAGAGGGGAAGAAGGATGAGGAGCAGGGTGATGGGGACCCTCCACACACCTCAGCTCATTTGTGCTGAGAAACTCCCTCCCAAGCCCTCTCTTCCCTACACTCTCCTTTACTTTTGGTTGGAGGTGTGCATATTTTCTCCCTTTTCTCCCTCCCCTTTTCTCAGTTCGCTGGGTTTGTTTTGAATTGCACAGACGCTGCACAAAGCCAGGCCCTGTGTCTCACACCCCTGGCAACACTTCTGTGCAGAATATAAAGGAAAAAAAAATACAGAGAAAAAAGCCCTAGGAAGAACATTTCCAAGCAATCTCTTCTGTGCATTTTTCAAACTCTTGTGTCCTCCAAGCCAGAGCTAAGCCCATGAATTCCATGCCGATAACTACACATCTGCTACACTCCTCTGCACACCTAATTTCAAAAGCATCAACAGAGGATGAGAATTTCTGGAGTTACCCTCTAAGATCTGAGGTCTCTGTCCTTGCAAGTCATTTCAGCAGACGAAAAAGGCCTAATTCCTTATCAAGTACTGTATTTTTAAGTTAGCCACATTGACAGCTCATGGTTTTATTGCTGTTAAGTGTTGCCAGATTTTTCTTGCCCTGTCTACACTGCCCAGCACCACAGAGCAGCAGGAGGATGCCTGTGCAGTAACAATATTATTTCTAGAAAGGCCAGAAGCTGCCTAACCTGAGATCCTTCTGCTGCTTCAGTCCATCTGAAGAGCACATTTACTTAAAAACCTGTCTCTTTATGCATGGGTTACAGACATGTATTGCTATAATTATTAATATAAATTTTTAGATACAGCTACCTAATTACATAGTTAATATTATATTTCTATAGTGTAATATTGCATTAGATACTTAATACGTGTGCAACTGATAGTGATCACACAGAAATCACATAGAAATATGTGATTATAGATCTGGCAAGTGAAATGAGTGCATGCAATTTTGCACACAAATTGTTTGCAGTAACCCTTGCCTGAAGCATAAAAATATTGGATCAAGGGGCACTGGGATTCACAGATACAATTAGTAAAGAAGAGACATGGCAATAACATAGGTTCTCTATAAAAACACTCTTAAAACAGCTATTCAGTGTTCACAACTCATCTAAACAGAACGACTTTTTATTTCTTTTAAATAAAAAAGCATTTACTTAACTTTTATGTGAATTAGAACTTCTATTTAGGATAACCCTTCAGGTCACTAACCCACACCAACCCTTCTTAGCCTACAGTCTGAAAGACTGAGTTTAAATTTCACATTGACACGCAGTCATTTTCTTTCAAGTCTCTCAGATAAATTGAAGGAGATTTGGGTGAGACCACTGCTCATAAGGACAGCAGGGCACGAAGCCTCCTCTCCATGAGCAGCCTGAGCAAAGTCCCTATTCAGGGCCCTAATAAATTACTCTATTTGTTTTGAACACGCATAATCCAGTGAAAGGAAATGCTTTTTTTCTTATCTTGGACACCAACCCTTCTTTGAAGCTCGCCCAGACTAGATTTTCTGTCCCAGTGGAAGAGCCAGAAAGCACCAGCCAGCACGCAGGGCTGGGATGGGAGCTTGGCACAGCCAGCGGGCAGGGTGTGGGAACGATGGCTCTGGACAGCCTTCCTTCTTCCTGAGCCTGGAATCATGGCAACTTTCAGAGAGGGAGGAAAAAAATAAAAATCTCAAGCCACTGATTTGGGTCTAAATATGGACTTAGGAGTTCAAATTTCTGTCTTTTTTTCTTTTACCCTATTATCCTTTTATCTAGAAACCATATCTGTGTGCCCCTCGCAACATCTTTCAAGTTTACTTAGAAAAAAAAAAAAAAGGTTGGGGGGGGGGGAATCAAAATACTGAAGCACTTGAAATGCAGAGTTATTTGAGATGGTGACACACCACACAGCTCCCTGCTAGTCAAGTGCTGCAGCCATGTGCTAACAATGACTCACAGCACAGTCATTACACAGTTTCTTTAATTTATGTGTTTTCCCCATCCAGGCCAGGATGTCAAAAACAAGGAGAAAAGGAAAGAAAAGGTGAGGAGGAGGAGGAGGAGGAGGAGGAGGAGGAGGAGGAGGAGGAAGGCTGCTGGTCTGGAGCTGCCCTCAGCACAAAGCTCACCTGGAGAGCCCCGCGTGCGCTTGCGCTCCAGCAGGGAGGGGTCGGGACATGGCTCCAGCGGACACCAGCTCTCACGGTTTATCTGGAAAACACATCACAGCACATCAGAAAAAGGCCACTCTCACCAGCACCCCTGTTAGCCTCTTCTCCAATATCCCTCTGCAACAAGCAGCAGATACAGAGTTATGGATTAATTTTTTCCCAACAATAAAAATGTCAAAAGTAACATACGATTTTATTTTTTTTTTTTTTTGCATCATTTCAAACTAATTAGAATACGCCAAAACCCTTTATTTCTCCATGGAAAGTTTGATTTGAAGGTGGCTCCTGCTCAAGGAAGGAGTTCAGAGGGAGGATGAGTCAGTGTTTAAGCTACCAGTAGAGGACTGGATAACCTTGGCTTCAAGTCCCACCTCCACTTGTAGCGGGACTGCAGGAAAATACTCTTCTGCTTTATGCCTCAGTTCACTGCCTACAGAACAGAAATTCCTTACCACCCATACTGCTGTACAGATAATTAGCTCAGAGATAGCAAAATGCTCTGGTGATGTGGAATGGAGGGCTTGGGAAGTGCCCAGGTCATGGTGAGAACCAGAAGCACTTTGGGCTTGCATTAACTGAAATGATGATGATAGAAACGCCCATTTTAACACTAAGACACATCACATGGTTTATTTCAACATCAGCCCTTATCACCTCACCCCGTCCTTCACCCTTTCCATGACTCCCAGCCTTTCAGCAAGGATGACTGATCTGCTCTCAGCCTCCTTCTCTCTCTGCCCCTGCTTTCATCTTCCTCACTCGTGTTGTGCTGTCCAACATTTTGACTCAGAAGTCTGCTGGACTATCCACAACCTTTGGCTCATCCAACATTCACTTCCCATCACTTTTGTCTGCAGCTGGCAGACTATGGGAGTCTCTTTACTCTCTCTGCCATTTATTTGAGCCAAATGCCTTTATTTAATGTCAAATGCATGCAAATCTCACCTGTCCCACACCACAAAACCAGAAGTTATTTCCCCTCCTGACCTGCCCCAACACACAAGATCGCACATGTTAAATTGTAGCTAAAAGAAAGCTACTGAAATGGATGACTTAGCCTGATTTTATACGTCAAGTATTTCTCCTACCATCTCTTTGGCTTTCTTTTTATCTCCTGAAATAATTTCCTTTCCTCCCTTTCAACTAGCAAATTTTTACTATTTACTTTTTGCCTCTGACCTATGTTCAAATGTCCTCCATGATCTTGCTCTATTTTTGCAGTCCATTACTGTATTCCCATCCCCTCAATGTTCTCCTTTCTCCTCTGTTATGAAATGCACCAGTTTTGCCTTCTTATTTTTTTTTAATAAATAAATTAAAACCAAGCCTCTCCTACCCTTGACCTGACATGCTGCTTTGACTAATGACCCACGTCCTTGTTTCCTCTGTCACTGAGATCATGGAATGTGTTACTGCAGTCCTTGCCTGGCTCCTCCCTGCTCTGGCTGCGTCCCCTGCCCGTCACCCAAGGGGCTCCTGCCAGCATCTCCTGCTCTCCACACCACACAGGCAACCCTGCACTCCCCCAGACCTGGCAGCTACTTGCCACAGCACATTTTTCTTCCTCGGGTTTTGTTCTCCTCCATACTTGTGCGATGACAGAATGGGGTTGGGAGAGCCTTTGACAGGTCAGCTCGTCCCTGCCTGCTGCGCCAAGCTAGGCTCAATTATCATCTGAGTGGTCCTAACCCAACGTGCCCTTAAAATCCTCCAGTGGAGAGGATGTCATGACTTTCCCCAGCCAGCAGCTCTTGCTGACAGAGGCAGGGAAGGAACAGAGAAGTTCTGAGAGGGGAAAATGAGCAGGAGTCTCTCAGGAGAGGTGAAGGAGACGCTGAGCTCCACCAGAGTCAGGTCTCAGGGTGACCTCAGTGCAGGTCCCACCTGGATGTCCCTCCCACCTCCATGGAATTTTGCAGGCTATTTTTCTTAGGGATGAGGTACACTTTGTAGCACTTATTCCCTGACTGCACTACGCAGATATTTATCCCATCACACCCCTCTACGTACACACATCTAAGATCGGAGTGTTCCCTGCACCTCTGCTCCACACACACCTGTGTATCCATTTTCTCCCTTTTACATACAATACATCTATATTAAATGGGAGGCAGCAAGGAAAGGAGAGGCAGTCTTCAGTCTGAGAAAGGATTGGTAAGCAAAACTTCAATAATTTTTTTGCTTTCCAAAATGACATAAGGATGTTGCATTTTAACTCTTGCATGGATAGTGGGTCACATTCTAATTCTTTCAACAGAAGACACACCCCATTCTCAGCAAGGCTGTGTGGTATCTAACCTTAGAATCTAAACCACAGAATTTATTCTTCTTTTAGTCTTAAAAGAGCTGCAAAGTCAATAAATACCACTTTATGACTGTAAAGTCAATAAATATCATGCTATTATTCTTTTCTCTCCAGATAAAGCAAAATAATTGGCACTACACTTTCCATCTTATTAAAGGCAAATCTAGAGGCTGAGGCTGAACACAGACAGAAGGATAAATGCAAATGTGCTCAAGTCCCCACAAAGGAAGGATTAAATTTTCAGATAAAAAATCAAATGCTGTCTCCTTCTGACTGACTTGCACCTCCCTCCTTCCTCCTCAACAAGAGTCTGACCCTTAATTTTAAACAAATCACCATCAAATTCAAAGGAACTACTCCTGATTTATACTGATATCCACTACTGGAAATCAATAATTAAACATCCCATTCAATAATTAGTAGTAAGAAAGCAAAATAGGAAGAGGTTCAAGCTGTCTGTTGAATAAGCCATATTAGGCTGAATTAACATTATATATTTTCCTTTAATAGAACCAATTGAGTCATTCACTGAAAATGCATTATAGACATTGGCATTTTTTCAAAAAAGATTTGAGCATTTTTCCCATTTCCCAGCCAGCTCTCTCCTCAGCCCTGTGGCTTTGCCAAGTATTGAAAACGTCTGCTTTTTTCTATTAAAAAAAGTAATGAGAGAGTAAGAGTGAGGTTTAAGGTGCTGCTTCAGATATACTTGATTATGTACAAAATAAGCATTAGAAACTAAATATTTATCTCAGTAGTTCTAATCCAGGAAAAATAATAATCACCATCAAAACAAAAACAAAGGAAACCACTACTATATACAAGTATTCCCTAGGCCAAAATGAGCCCAGACAGGCATTGAGGGAGGCTTACTTTGTGCTCTTGGGGAACTGGGTGGTCCATACTCAAAACACAAACCCCACTATCCACAGCCCAACAATGAATACTGGGATCCCTTCTCAACACCTGAATTCTGCTTGTATTTCCTCAGGACTCATGACTCCAGGTACAGACAGTAAGAGCTGCAGAGGAAATTGTCTTTACAAAAGCACCTGACAGTGCACCAGGAGCTGGGGAATGCACCAGTATGGAGAAATATGAAATAAGGTTGTCTTGGGATTTTGCAGACACGTGTGCACAGCATGTGAGAAAATTCCTCCCTTTTACCCCCAGTTCCTTGTTTTGCTGAGAGAAGCCCAACGACAGGACCACAGGCTGGTGGCCACAGAAGATTATCATCAAAAGCCCCACACTTTCTTGCTTGCCCACACTGATTATAGCTCATTGATTCCAGGCATCCCAAGTCTTTGCGGCGGGAGCAGAGGATGCAGTGCTGTTCCAGTGGCAGAGGGAATATGAAACAGCCTCTGGGAACAGAGTTTCAATACACAGCTTTTGAAGAAATGCCAGGAGAGAACCAGCTATTTTTCCATACAGAAGCCTGAATGTGTTTATCTGCAGCTCAGACACAGAATGAATCATGGAAGCACATCCCCAGGCACTGAAAACTGAATCCTGCAGGATTTTCTGTTTGCCTGAAACACCAGCAGGCTAAATGTTCAAAGAGGCCTCCAGGACAGCAGCTGGAGCTGCAAGCAGCTGACGGTTCCATTGCTCTTTCTGGGCACACACAGGTATTTCCTGACTCTCGGGCACATCCTCCTGCAGGCTCTGAACTTGAAACTTGATGTGACTTAATGCATAAGAAAAGGACGGTGCTGGACAAGCTAAGATACCCCAGGCTGAGGTATCCTCTGTCCCACAAGAACAGTGACTGACCCCAGACTCCACTCCCAGGCTCTTCCGTCCTCTCCCCTTGGTTTTGGACAGGAAATTATCTAATGCACTCCACAGCGTGGTGCTTGCCCATAAAACCAGGACCAAAGACACTCCAACAATATCTAGGGCAGACAGGCAACTTGGGGGCCACGGACTACTTGACTCCTATGTACCTCTCCCTACATTTCCAGCATGAAGAAGTCCTTTTTCTCTCCCTCTGGTTTTATTTTAACTCTTCTTGCCTTCCATTTCACAATAAAGAGAACACACTGACCTTTCAGGAAATCTTTTGCTATTGCAAAAGTTTGCACTTGTCAGCCTCACTGGTCGTGATATAAATCAACATCTCCAGAGCACAAGGAACCAGATGACTTTAACTTTCATTTCCTAGCAGATCCCTAGAGATTCACCTTCCCTCCATGTTATTTTAACTTTGTCCTAAATATGCAAGTTTCCATTTGTCTCCTTTTATTTTCCTCAGTTTCCAGACTATGATCTACATTGCAGCTAAAACCAGATACTACTGCACATAGGAAAATATTTAGGAGAGTAACTGTAGCTTGCTTAGTGTATCATTAAGTACTTAATGTGCACCACACTGAGTAACATCAAGTTTAAATATCCGTTGTGGAATAAAAGTAGTAGAAAAAAGCACAACACTCTAAATTCAATTATAATTAATTTCTTTCATAAGCAGAAATTATAGAATGAGTTGTTTTTAAGTTCTATGCATATTTAAATTATTTTATAGGAATTTCCCATTCCTGAAAATTTCCTATAGTATTAAAGAAATTTGTACACATAACTGGAATTCAATGCTTATGCTGGCCAACTTCTAACTTTACAATTCCATTTACAGTGAAATGATCCAGTTGCCTGCAATTCCTGCACTAGAAAGTAAAGCAACAGTTGATTCATCCCTTCACAAAAACCACCTTTCAAGATCCTCTGAAATACTTTGAAAAGGAGCATGAAAGATGGGGCATCTGGGGAAGGAATTTCCACTGTTTTCCTTCAACATCTGTTGCTGCAGAAAGACTCCATACACACAAAACTCACATCAAGAGCAACAATCACTGCTTTGGCAATCGTCTTGCCAGACAATATTAAGATCAGACATATCAATTTGTTTGCAAATTCCACATTTATTTTTCATTTAAATTATATTGGTAATCTCCCAAGCTATTTTCTTAGCTTTGGGAGAAGATATTAACAGGTGGATGCAGAACGCAAATATATTCTCAAATGTATGTCAAAAGAGACAACACTTGCATTTCTGCAATGGTTTCTGTGGAAATTTTCCTTCTAGCTGATGACACCATATCAGGACATTTTTTCAAGGAGGTCCAAACTGACCTCTCCCATGGCACCAAGCCAGCATTGCTATAGAAAACTCTATTAAAGGATTTCACCAAAAAAGGCTCCTACAAGCACAGGACATGTTACATGACTGAATAAATTAGCTCTTTATGGTGGAAGAGCAACACTAAATTCCTAGAGTGCATTTATCCCCCGGCAATGTCCCAGCTGGGAAAAGCAATGTGTGCCCCAAGTACATTTTCCAGCCCTTGGCACTGGGATGTCCTCCACCATCAAAACTAAAAGTCAGGAGACTTTAATTAAACTTAAAAAATAACAACGTTGGCTTTGCAAAAAAACCCCATCTCTTAACTAATATGGGAGCAAAATTCCCACAAACACGTTATGTGCCTAATGTGAAAACACAGTAATTTCATTTAAGTTGCCCTCCCAGTTATAATTTTGCATGAGACACAAAGAGAAAAAGTCAAAAACTCCCTGCATCATTCTAAACACATTTCTCTTCTTCTGCAATTCAACGACCAGAACAGCATAGACAGATGTTGGATTAAAGCTCAGTCATTTTAGGCCCACAAAGGTTGATGAACACCACATCCCCATCAGCTGGGGACATCCTTCCCCCAGGACAACACCAAAGAAGGGATGAACTTGTGTATGTATCAAGAAAGAAAAACTTTAACATAAAATGTAAGGAGGTCTAGTTTCAGTTAATATGGGGACTTCTCCACATGCAACTTTTAGCATAGGATGCTGTAAATGCCACTTTGACTTAGGCAAGCAGGGATCATTCCAGAGGATCTTCCCTGGTACTGGAGTAAAGGTACCAGAGCAGCCAGGAAGCAGAAACAACTGATTAACAGTGCTGTCCTTTTAATTTCAAAATACCTTGATTGATTATTAATGATGGTTTTAATTTCATGAATAATGTTCTGATCTTCAGCTGGAAGCTGAATGGGATCAATCTGAAAAGCAGAAAAATCAAACCTCATTGCTCCAGCTGTGAAAAAACCTTACTCCTGAGACCTACCCTTAACAGCTTCAGCATTCACATACAGAGGTGAAATGCAGATACAGGCAAAGACTAAGAAAACATTCCCAGCTGTGATTGCTCAGTCCCTCATTCCCAAAGCAAGCCCAGCTCTCACTTTGTAACAGCACTGCTTGTTCATCCCCACTTGAACGCCTGTCTGACTTCACATGTATCTGCAAGGTGCCAGCCAGTGTGGTTTTGTATCCTGTCCCTAGATAGTTTTATTTGTGGTAGCAGGCACAACATAAAAATGAGACAGGGCTGCCAAGGCACACATGGGCACAACTGAGACTTCCCATTTTGGGCTTGCAACAACATAGCACAGACTGCTTTACCCTGCACGTAGCTGCTCAGAGCTCAGCAAAATGTTCAGACAAGCAGGCATCCCACACACCCCACAACTTCTCCCTCATCTGCTGCAATGCAAACCCAGCACGAACAATGACAGCAGATTTTTATGTCATTTCTGCATCATCCAGGCTTCCCTGCATTCACTAAGTTCAAGATCCAAGTTCATCAAGTTCACATTGCTGCAGCAGCCAGTAAAGGACACAGAACCATGGAATCATAGAATGGTTTGGGTTGGAAGGCACCTTGAAGATGATCCAAATCCAACACTTCTCTCATAGACAGGGACAACTTCCCTGGTTGCTCAAATCACCATCCATTCTGGTCTTGAAGCCCTCCAGGGATGGGGCATCCCACAGCTTGTCTGGACGAGCTGTGCCAGCACCTCACATCTCTCACAGTAAGGAACTTCTTCGTAGGATGAAGTCCTACCTCCAACAGGGCCTGGGACACTGCTGGTAACCTGCTGCCTCTTGCTTTTTCATACGTGGAGAGGGGGAAGAAACTGTGCTAAAGCCAAAAATAATCATGTGCATCAAGCCTCAAAATTGCTGAGGTTCATTTTTTTCATAACTTCACAAGCCACTGTTTCAGGCTCAATCTAAACATGGAAAATTTGAGCCTCGAGACAGTGGTCCCTCAGATGACACATGCACTGTAAAAGAATGGGTAGGAACCAAAAATTCTTTTGCCACTGTATCTAAGAATGGATGCAACCAACACAAATATAATGTCATCTATAAACATTTAGTACCCAAAATGGCATAAGATCTTCTTTCTTCACCACTTTTTCCCATTGTCCTTTTTCAGCAGCTATCCTTTTTCCTATGTCATGACTGAGTCACCATCCCTGGAGGTATTTAAAAGATATGCAGACGTGGCACTGAGGGACACGGTTTAGAGGTGGACTTGACAGAGCTGGGTTCATGGCTGGCCTCAATGATCCTAAGGGTCCTTTAAACCTAAACAATTCTACGATTACTGAGTTCCCCATTTTAAAACAAAGCAAGGAACATACTCATCTACTACTCAAGAAACGACTGCTTGTCTGAGTCAACCTGCAGCCCAACTGAAAGCTGTTAGGTGCTCTGCAGGTATCTTGTGAGAATTTCATCAGCTCAAACAGACTTGATGGATCCGATTCGGCTTTGCTTTTTCTCTAAGGACATCTACTTGCTTTTCAGCATTTAAGAAACTCTGTCCTCTCAACTCCCCAAAATACAGTGGCCTAACTAAGGTACAGTTTTATTTCAGTACTTTAATGAAAACCAAACCCAACAGAAACCCCACCCCCAGCTCCCTCATTAAGGGCCTGATCCAACTCCCATTAACGTCAAGAGATGATCTGCCACTGACGCACTCGAGCGCTGGCTTGGATCCTTAGATCATCAAAATTTAATTCCATCTACCAGTTATGTTATAGAATCCAGAGAAAACACGAGGGGTGACTGAAAATCGAGCTAGAGCTGATTGTAGCTGTAGCTGTCACCAGCACCCTCCTATTTTAAACATCTGCAGGCTGTACAGCCCATGTTGGGAGCAGCAATGCGTGCACACACGCACACATATATGGACACTGAGTCATTTGCAGGAACAGACAGTATAACCCACAGTTCTGAAACTCAATTAGGAAAATACTAGTTGGAACTAACAAGAGCCACATTTTGTTATAAAATCTAAACTTTGCTGAACAAAAACTAATTTAAGAAACTGATGACATCAGAAATACTGGAGTTAGATAATTCTAGTGAATTGTATTTCAACCCAGGCATTCAGATGCTATTAATGAAAAAAAAGACTGTGCTTTTTATTGGCAACCAAGATTGTCAGAAGTACCAGGTCTCCTCTCAAGAACTATTAGGCAGTCCTTTCACAGAACTAGTGTGTGCACAACACAACATTTTAAATGACTCATATGTGTCTATAGACTGAGTATCATGGGATTCAATCCTCAACCAGCATCAGTAACATCAGAGTTCTAAAATACTCAAAAAAATTGAGCTGGTAGAGAAAACAACTTACAATTATTTGTGCCACCAAAAACCCATGGGTACACTGAATTAAAGGAAAACACTTTCATTCATAACAAAGCAAGCTAAAGAGAGCTAGGAATATTTTAGGGCAGCTAAAGTAGAACAAGAATTAATTGAAAATAAATTTGTTATATATTCTTGTCTTGACTTGGAAACAAGAGCATAAACCAAAAATCATAAAAAAGGACGTCATATGATCATGTAGAAGTCCACTGGTTCAGCTAAGAAGAGAAAAGAGAAAAAGGGAGAGGGAAAGGAAAAGCTCTTCCAGCAGCTAAGGTCTCTGAATTGGGCTGTGTTTTGCAGTCCCTCTGGCTTCTCTCCTATTTCCATCCACTCTGCCAGGAAACTGCTGAAGCTCCACAAAACTGTTACAGAGACAGGACATTCCCAGACTGCCATTGTGCCATTTGGTGGAGCACTTGCTAATTTTAGATTAGAGGAGGAACACACTGGGACAATTAGCCAAGAGCCACTCCTGATGCTTGCTCCAACCCAACCTCAGACAAAATCACACCCAAACAAGAAGACTGACAGCAACCCTTCTAACACAAACGAAAAACAGAGGCAAAGGAGCATCCACCATGCCTTTTTTTGGCAGAATGCATCTTTTGGGGAACATGTGCCTTTCAACCTCAAAAGCAAGCACTGGAAAAGAAAACCCTTTTCCCCTCACACAAAAAACCCACCTGGGATTTGAAACCAGGGACTGTTTAAGGGCAGAGGGCAGGGAAGATAGCCAGGGAGCTCTCCCAAAGACTGCATGCCCCAAGAGATTATCTAGTTGCAAAGATGATAATATTTGATATGATATAGTTTGATAACACTCAAAATCATCTCCATGCTGAAGGGCAAGAGCTCTTCCACCTGTCCCTCCCCTCTACATCACCCTGAGGGACACGAGTGCAGCAAGGAACAGACTGATGCCCTGGAGATAAGGAAGGGAACCCGTAAATAAATACATACAAACATCATACCTTTAACAACACCACATCTACAGCCCTGTCCACCTTGGAAATGTCGCACAGGCTGTATCGCCTCTTGTGGCGCTCGTACATTTTGTCCAAAGAGCCGGGAGCGGAGGAGCAGAGCCCACCATGAACCCCGGGCTGACCACGGCCCCAGAGCTCTCACATCCGTGCTCAGAGGAGTCCCCGTGTCTCAGCACACCAGCCTGCCCGAGCTTCTCAGCAGGAAAACGAAAATCCCAGCGCTGCGCCCGGCTGATAAAGTCTTCTCGGAACAGATTTGCTTATACAGGCAATGCAGGAACTTATAGCAAACAAAAGATATTTGAAGACAGCTCTGTACATACAGAATGATTTTTTTTTTTTTGCGACTGCTAAGGACGGTGTCAGCCTTCCTGTTACAGTAATAATAATAAAAATGTTTTCCAGACAACTTTGATATCCAAAAAAGCACCAGAATGAAAATCCTGCCCGAAAAGAGAACAAAAGCCAGATGTGTGCAACAGGAATACTGAAGCTCCAAGTGGAAAGGCAGAAGGTAAGCTCAGCCACGATGAGTCTAATTCAGGAAAAAAAAACAACAACAACAACAAAAAAAATCTCCGTATCCAATGCAAATACTGTCACCAAAGTGTTTTGTTTTTCATGCTCTCATGCACTGAAAGAAACAACAAAAAAAAGTACTTTCCTCCTTCCAAGTCACTTCACTGTTCACCGGGCAAGACGGCTTGGGTTTGCGTTAAGTTTAAATTTCTAATGACAGCACTGGGCAAAAGGAAAGAAAATAATGAAATAAAGCCACTCCCTCCTGATTTGGGCTGGGACGTCACTGCTTGCCTTTTTAGTCCTGCCCCAGTGTTCTCCCAGCTTTCAAATTTACTTTGCAGTTGTGGGAGAATGACTCAGAGAGAGGAAAGAAGAAAAAAAAAAAGAGGAGGGAGTGGGGAAAGAAAAAGCAGCAGCTTTTCTTTGCCAGCCTCTTCCACCTCTGGCTGCAGGCACTTGGTGTGTTTGCTCCGTCCAAAATGAGACTGAGAGCAAAGGGACGTGTTTTTCAAGAGGTAAAAAGACTCTTCCTGCTCCCCCAGGCCAGGTGAATGAAAGACAGTTTCAAGGTTAATGCTTTCCTAAACCAGGAATGGAAACTTATGATTTAATCAGTGCACATGGGAGAAGAGAAAAAAAAAAAAAAAAAAAAGGGAAATCAGCCATTTACTTTTTTCTTGATTTGTTTGCAAGACAGAGCTAAGATCTCGGCAACTAGTTGTCCAGAAAATACAATATTCCCTCTTCTATTCTAGCCTGAAAGGCAGAGCATTTTTTTTCTTGGGAGAAAAGAAAAAACAAACCAAAAAAAAAACCAATCCCAAAGTTTTTTGTCTTTCTAATGCCGGGGCCAGCGCGAGTCTCTCTGCTCTCAATAGCTCATTCACATCAGCTGGGCCCTGCATGCTCACTGCCACATGGTTTCCTGTTTTCAAACTGCCCCCTTGCAGCCCCCTCTGCTTTCCACCCCACCCTGACCTCTCCAGGGATGAAATCTTTCCATACTTCCCTGGCTTTAGACATTCTCTCATTCACCGATTCAAAAGGGAATGGGGGCGGTTCAAAATGAAAGGAAAAAAAAAAAAGAGAGAAGAAAAAGGGAAGCGGAGTTTTCGGAGACTGGGAGTTTGCATCTGCTTTGCTAGATGGAAAAGTTGGATTAAAATGCAGCATTTTTTAATCCCAAACTGCAAAGCATAAAATGAAAAATTGGAAACAGCACTTATCATCCCGAGGCTTAATTGCCAACCTCCAACAACCACCCTCGGCAGCGCCGGGAGAACTGGCCCACCTCCTGCTGCTGGGATTTGCTCCACTCCTGGAGCTTATAGTTAGGGGCTTGTAGGTCTTTTCATCCAGTCCTGTAGGGTGGTCCCAGTTCCTGGTTGTATAAGGAGATTTGTGGCCAACAGCTCAAACTCTGGCAAAGGTGACTCAAACCCTGCAGCCTACTGGAACGGATAACATGCAAGTTCTTGGTATTTGAATGCAAGATGAGTCTTCTAAAGGAGATCTAAACGCATCTGCTGCATGCAAGCACTCCAGCTTCTCTCTTCCCAGTGCTACCCAGTCTTCTGACTGCCCAAACACATTGCACCACAGCCTGCCTGTGAGTAACACAGGAACTGACTGCCCCCCGGTTCGGTAAAACACCAAACCCCAGGAACTTACAGAACCACCACATACTGCTGTGAGCTCCTGGATGTGACACCCCAACCTGTACAGTCAGACTACACAAAAGCACAGCTACCCTACAGATTTAGCAGACTCAGTATCCAAGTGAAGGGCACCTTTTCCTGAGACTTGGTGACACAGTGGCCAGCCCAGACACAAAGGTTGGCCTCGGGCTTTGCACCTGAGCGTATCCTCAGGCGCTGGAGCAGGCTGGGACTCAGCAGATGAGCTGATCCCGGTGAGGGACACAGGTACACTCTTACCTAGTCAGTGCCAGGGTCTCCCCACACTTTCCTTTTTTTTTGCTCCAGTCTCTCCCTCAGATCCCAAAGCTTCATCTCCACCACACCACCAGCTGAACTGAGGAGGATTCCTCTACGAGGTTTGTCTTAGAGCTACAGTCCCTGGCTGAAGATCTCAGCCAATGACTCTGTTCTCTCCAACAATGAGCAGAGCTTCTGCTTTCAGTATTAGGACACACACAATGTGGTCGGACTTTGGGGACTTTCTGGAGCCACCAGTTTTCTCCACAAGTAATGAGTCCCAGCAGTCATGTGCCCATCCAGATGAGGAATCAGAAATGGCTGTGACAGCATTCCAGCCCTTCAAACACTACCATAAAAGGCAGGGATTTCCTCAAATCTAAATTTACAAGGCAGGAACCCATAAACAAAGCATGTGAATTTAGTTCAGGTGTAGGAATTTGCAACAGTCACAGTGTCTTAATGATGCTCCAATGTCTCATAATGGAGCATCTTTTTTTTTTTAAACTGACAGAGCAGATAGATTTGTTTTCAAATCAATTTAATCACAGCTGCTACTATACTCAGGCAAGACTTATCCTAACAACAACTGTACAGCTCTGCTCACACACTCCATTTAAAGCACTTCACCTGTGCTCCACAGAGTTCCTCTGGCAACCAGAAAGAGATGTGCAGCTGCAGGGCTCAAGGAATGCTCACCATGCAGAGGAGGTGAGCATCACCAACTGTGACAGTGCATCTTCCACAGAGATGCAAGATGGGTTCAACTTATAGCTGCATCAACCCCCAGTCTTTTCTGGCTCACATTACCTCACCCTTCCTGCAGGTAAGGAGAAATGAGAAACATCTCCAGTCAAAGCAGATGGGAGACGTGCTGGGAAATGTGCAGCTTTCACAGCAGGAGGATCATTTTCCTGCGCTATGCACATGCATTTTGAGATGGCCAAAAGCTACAAGTAACCCAGTGTGGGCTTTCATGGGGCAGCAGGGAACAGAAAGCTCATGTGGAAGGTGCAGACAGGTGGAGAGAACCAGCTAGGGAAGCTACCAGAACCATGCCAGGCTGGGTGACTCTGGGCACAGGATGTGTCCCAGGGCCTGGTGCACGTCCTGTGAATCAAGATGATGACCTGCCTTACTCCTTAATTATGTGTCTACACCTAATAAAGGTTGTTAGTTCATCTCCTTGACTCCCCTACACCTTCAGCCCCAGAGGGAAAGAATCAACACACACCAAGAAAAAATAACCCCTTCTCTCCCTTTTTCTGATTTAATTTCAGCTGCCAAATCCCTAATTTGTTCCAAGAGGTTTTTTTTTTTTCTGTAGTTATTTTCCTGACTCACAGCAAAGATCAGGGGGCCAGTGACGACTACAGATACCCAAATGTTCATCTCATCTTCATTTCCAGACTTTACTGTTGAAGCGGGGGTGGGTGGGGGGGGAAGGAAACATAACATAAACAAATAGAAGATAACGTGCCAGACACACTGTCCCTTGGGAGACCATCACTCTCTTCCCACATTAGGTGGGGCTTTTGCTGCATTGTTTCAGGCTAGAAATCTTGCCTTGCACACAGCCTGCCATCCACATAGCACATAGACACAGAACACAACTCAGCCCGGACAGAGCAGAACAAAGACTCCCAGTCTCTTTTGTCCAGCTATTTAAGGCAGTCCTTGAATGCTACAGAAGTATTTAGACAGTATACAGCACTTATGCTCTGAAACATGATGAACCAGACAATCAGAAAATAAAGATTAAATTTAAAAAAAAAACCTACTCTAACAAGTAAATAGTTCTCTCTTTTTTTGGCGAGTTGCTCAAAATGGAGAGGAGACGCGAGCAGCAGCCCCGGCCACCGGCTGCTGATGCGACAGTTCTGGGCTCCTTATTGAAAACATCTGGAAGCTCTGAGCTGCTTTGTGCAGACAGGAGTTTGAAACTATCCAATCATTTCATTTCCAAACCCAAGTCCACCGCTGTGGATTTCAAGGGAAGGAAAAGAGGGGGAAGAAAAAAAAAAAAAAAGAAAAGAAAAAACGCACTTGATCACGCCATATGATCTGTAACTCATCCAGATAAAACTCCTCCTCCTCCTCCACCCGCTAACAGACCTCTTAATGACAAGGAAATCATGGTTATCCTGAAACAGACTGAACTATTGTTATCTGTTTCAAATTACTTTTGCCATATCGTTATGAAACACTGCAATGATGCAATCTGCAGAAATACTCAGGCATATTAACTTTTTTAGCCGCGAGTCTGATAGGAACTAATGGAGCAGCAGATGAAAGGATAAAACTCTCCCTGTTTTAAGCAAGGCAAAACCCACTTTTGGGCACTAAAAGGAGGTGATAATAAATTCATCAGGCAGCAAGAGAGAAGAATTACAATTTCAATTGCTCTTTTCTTAAAAGAAAGCAGCTTTTTGGGAAGGCTTTTTAAAATTTTACATTTCTGGCACTTGCAAGAATAGACAAAACAAATCACTTTTTTTGCTGAAACTAAATAAGGCAAAGGAAATCTGCACTCTAATGCAGTAAAGCCTGTAAGAGGAGCACGTCCAGTCTGGAAAGGAAAGCACATCCATCGTGTCTGCTGGGAGGGAGGTCAGCACCCACGTGAGACCAGACCGAGATGGACACTCAAATGTGGATTTTGAAGCAGACCAGGCCGCTGTTGACCACAGTGAGCAACCACACCACAGACCTTGGTCAAGAGCCCTGGATTTCTCATGGCATTTCTCATGTTTGCAGGAGCACTGCAACACTGAGAGGAGTTTTGTGGCTGACCCAGTCCCACTGTGCCTGTCCGTCTGCATCCCTGAGGGGTGGTGGCACTTTGGTCCAGAGCTGCATTCCTCTGGCCATGGCATGACCCACCAGTGTCCCACCAAGTTACAAGAGGTTCCAAAAGGCTGGTTGTGATTTTGAATTCCCCTACAAGGTAGAGCACAGAAAGAAAAGGAGTCACAGAGAGGGACATGGACAGTCCCCCACAACCAGACATCACAGGAATCCCATCTGTGGCAAATCAGTGCTACTCTTAAGGGGGAAGGTCAGTGATACAGCAACAAACCTTCACAATCCTGGTCCTAAAACACCTCCATATTCATCAGTTTGATTTAATCCTTGGGGCAAATAATCCACAATACCAACACAAGTTTTATTCTCCAGCCTAGGACTCTCCCAAAGCTTCCCTATTTAAATCATATATTCACACCAAGGTCTGGAGAGAGGCATTTCCTCATGGAGCAATGCTTTGGAACAACACGACTGAGCTGAATTTAACATCAAACAATCCACTGTCCAGCTGCAGCCTGTGTTAGAGCTCAGACAGAACTGTCTAACAAACAGCTAAAGAGCCATGAGGGAACGAGGAGGGCTTGGAAAGCTGTCAGACATATGGATACATGGAGCGTGTGTTTTGAAAAATACAAAAACACCTTGAGAGACCTTCAGCCACTTCCTGACCTTCCCTTTTTCTAATATTTCTCAGAGACTCGGTGTACATTTTTCAGGAATTTCTATTGTCAAAATAACCTTCAGAAAAATGCCGAAGCTTTGGTCAGCCACAGAGCATGCCTGAACATCCTTCCAGAGGAAGTTCAACTGCCCATCTTACTGCTCCCAAATGGCTACAGGAGAAACACAACCCACACAAGAGATTAGCAACCCCTCAGCTGACTCTACATCACTTTGCAAGATCTGCTTCTTCCTTTACCAAAAATAACCGCAGTTGGGATGTCTGGCTGGCTGATGTGCTGTGGGATCTTGGACCAGGCCACAGATATTTATTTAGTGTGTTATGGGAGTTGAGAGAAATACTTCTGCTGTCAAGAACTGGACATGTTGCTTTTCTCTGTGAGTTTCAACATCCTGAAAATAGGGAAGGGAAAACATGACTGGATAAAGCAGGAACAGTCTCAAAAGAGACTGTCAAGGAGCACCTGAGCTATGAACTGCAGGAACAAATCAGCTGCACATCCCCTGTGTCCTCCTGTCAGCTGCTCCCGTGCTCAGGCACTTCCCACCAGGGCACGGGGTCTAATGACTTACAGATTGGGTCATACACCAAAAAAATTGGGACTTCTGTAAAGAATAACACAATTTGCAACCAAAACAAGTGGATGGAAGATAAAGCTTTCATTTCACAGCTTGCACAGCCCAGCCTGGAGCTGCTGCTGAAGAAGTGACACTCACTTCTCTGATCTCATCCAACGCTAAAGTTGGTCACAATAGATTTGATTATGTTTTCCTTTATGTTTTTCAGTTGCTGGCAATAAAGATGTAAATTTTACATGCACACAATGAGTGATCATCTTCACTAATTACTGTGATTCTCCTGTAAAGGAAGGATTACAATTTCAGGGATCTGGAAGGATAATGACATAAATAAAAGTATTTAAAATAACAAACTGCATTTACAGGAGTTTTCAAACCACCGTAAACATTATACAAGTCACTTAAAATTGGTTTGCACAGAGTATCCTTCAAATACCTGAAGACCTGCTCAAGCCCAATCAAGCAATGTCAAATAATTTGTCCTGCAGAGGAGGTAATGAAGAGATCGTTGTATTTGTCTCAAATGCAAGAAAAAGGGGATGTTTCATTATCTATAAAGCTCATGAATTCAAAACTCAAAGGAGCTTTTCATTTTTAAATAATCAGTAATAAAAAAAGCATATTCTGACTGGATTAAGATAGATATAGGATATAAGAAAGTATTGATTTATACAACTAAAAACATGTGTTCTGTTCTCCCCTAACAACACATTCTAGAAAGACTGAATCTCTACAGTCCAAGATACGAGGTTAAAAACTAGTTTGAGTTTTTGTGCAGGAAAACAAAGCACCTCACATTTCCAGAGTGCAGGGAACATCCCTGTGCTGTGGGCAGGGCACAGGAGCAGGAGGCAGACATCGCCTGAGCCATTCCAGGATGCCTCAGCATAACGTGAGATAAGTGCCATGAAATGTCTGGGGATGGTTCTATCTGATGAATTATGTCTTCAGCTAAAAACAGAGACAGGGTAGCAGATTATGTAGATGAATTGGCGGATAAAGCCCAACAGAAATGACGTATGGCATGAGTGAGTGAAATTAATGGACAATATAAAAATGACACATCTTGAACTGAGGAAATTATTCAACTTTTACCATTCTTTCATGCCTACAGTTTAAGGCACTGTAATCTAACTGAAAAACAGAGACGGGTCATTCAAATGAATAAATCATGCCAGAAAATGATTCAGCTTCCCTTCTGTTTTCTTTTTTTTTTTCTTTTTAACTTAAGTCCCTTGGACTCAGCCCTCAGGAAGCCCATACGACCCACTGTATTGTCCTGGCCAGGCACTCTGTCAAAATGGAAAAAATTATCTTTTCTTTCATCTTATAATTGAAAATCTGGGAAGGTAAGTGTTGGGAAAGCAGAGCACTGTACAAAGGCACCCATCATATTCCCAGGTTAGCTTTTTGCCTGGCTGCTAATGAAGGCAGTGGATTGAGGATACTGCGGCATTTGTTTGGCCCTTCCAATTTTTCTGTTTGCCTTGTGGGAAGGAGGATCTCAGCCCCCAGGGGTAACTGAGATGCTCTGAGTGCAGCCAAGCCCCTCTCCCAGCAATAGCAGACACTCCAGATCAGCCTCCTACCTACACCCACATCCAACCAATATTTTCGTGCCCTCTCTCCATGCGTTTGGAAACCTGAAATGAAATCCAACGCAAACTGTGAGAGGAGGCACTTGGAATCCAGCTCCTGCCTGGGAGGTCTGCTTTAGGACCACAGGAGTATTCCTTTGCTCACTGTTTTATCCGTTTCCCTGGTAGTCCTCTGTAAAGAATATTAAACAAACATGTCTTTACAGCTCAAGAGCCCAGGAGAGAATGTTGACCCTGTGGAAAAAACCCTGGTTTTATCCATTTTTACCCTACTTTCATCCCTGTGGACTAAGGATGTATATACAAGGGTAAGGATTCATTGGGTCCACAAAGCCATCATTAAGGACTGCTACATCAATCCACGCTGAGTATGTTCTCTCCTAAAGCCTGATTTTAGAAAGTATTTTTAAAGGAATTTCAGGGCATAAAACACGCATAATTACAGCCAGATATATGAAAGCATCACCATTAGTGAAGAATTTTCTCAACAGTTGATGCTGCTCCAGAAAAAAAAATAAAATAAAATATTTATTCTAAGGTTATAAACTACCATATCCTACACCTCAACCAGCTTGTCAAAGATCCCTCTACAGTAACATCTGTTGTTGCAAGGTTAAATCCTAACTGGAGTAAGGGGTCCCAAGCCCTGCTCCTATGCCTCTCCACTCAGTTAAAGCTAGGGAATGTCCCTGCAAACATGGAGAATGTCAGGCCAACACAGGTGCTTTAGGAAAGTTTCAGTTGCTGGATTTTTGTGCTCCCCTCTCTCATCCCCCACCTGCCAGAGATGCTGCATTTCCATACAATTAATAGCTTTATTCATTAGATAAATACATTTAAGACAATGGATGATTATAAATGGTGCCAAAAATGTCAAAAAGTAGCATTTATTATATCCTGCAATTTCCCTGTGTTATCCTTCTGATTTGGACTGTCTCAGGAGCTGCAAATTGCTGTGCTGCAGATAAGGAAAATGGAGCATCTGAGATTTCTTGCCAGTGACTACAAGGAAAGGGTTGGTTTTGTTTTCTTAGGAAGAAAGAGAAAAATGTTCTGAAGTTTTCTCTTCAGGCTGAAATCCAAAACATTTACAAGACTCAGGAGCACAAAAGTTTGCAGATAACCAGCAGAACTGATGCCAGTTCCATCAAAGCAAACCAGTAACAGCAAGTGGGAGGAATGCAGATTATGTAGCATCCTTCTCTATAGGAAAAAAAAATCTATTATACAACAGTTAAATAATTTAACTACTTCAAGTTATTATTCCTCAGCTAGACTTTTTTTGGCTATCATGCAGCACTAGTCTTTTCTGTTTCTGAGGTTTGCCTTTTGGAGAAAAAAAAGGCAACTTCAAAACATGCAAAAATTAATGAAACCCATATGTGGAATACTGTCATTATTCCATGTTTATAAGAGGATCAAGTTTTGTTAAATGGGCTTACTTAATGCAGATGCATAAGCAAAAATACCCAGCAAAAGATCTGAAAGCTATTGAAAGCGAAATATTTTCACAATTTAAACTAAAAGCCACTATATATTTTTGTGCAACTTTATTTATGACTTCTCTGACAGCTTATAAAGTTCTCCTAACCAGAGAAACATCTTCAAGATAAGATTTTACCTTTCTGACTCTTTTCACCCTCATACCGTATTTAAGCTGGGCCCACCTAAAAATCAATGGCTTATGGAAACATCTGCTGATACAGGCACACAATTTTGACTTTTTTCAACAGCTGCTGTTATTTTATGCTCTTTTTTGGCTAGGCCAGTTGGTAAGGCTGGAAGAAAATAAAAGTTGGGCTCCTCTCCTGACTCTGGTCTCTCTTGAGCAGCTGCAGTCAGCACCTCATTCCCTCCCATGTACGGGGAGTTTGGGGGGAAAAAGGCTGAATGTCCCCCAAGTCTGGTCTTGCCCACCAGACTCAGACAAGAAATAAAAGAAATACATCTCACCTAAATACAGGCTTCAAATACCCCCTTTGCTGTTGCTGCTTTCTGCCCCTACAAGGGACTAAAACACTTTCCACTGCCCATCTCCCTGGCTCCCATTTGCACTTCCAACAGCAATGCACAACAAACCCCAGGTCTGTCCTGCCTCACCTCCTGCTATTCCATTTCCAAGATCTAGACATCTGCCAACATCCTCCATAAAAGATAACACACAATATATTTTAAGAGCCGACCTGCCAAAAGGTATTTGGTGCTTCAGACAGCGCTACTTCCCAGACAGAGAACACGCACTGCTCCCAGGAAGGCTTGCATAAAAAACAGAATGTACTTTTCTTGCTAATCTAATGATTGCCTAACAAAAAAAACCCAAAAAACAACCAAAACAACAAATTCAACCAAAATATCCTATTTTCAACATTTAATTCAGCTGCTAGTTGAAACAAGATGTTTCTATCTAAATTCTGTTCTCTTGAAAGAGAAGAAAACAACTTACAAAGCTTTTAAAGAGCTCCAGTCCTTTTCAGTGTACGTTCAAACTGTCAAGAGCCAAAGAAAGCCAATACCCCACGCACAGACTTTTTCTTTCCCTTTGCTCTTTTTAACAGAGAGGACTTGTTTAATCTTACCTTCAAACTTCTTATTTCCCTGCCATGCACTGCTAGAGTCTCTGTCGGTTGTGCCAACACTTGCCCAAAAGGACAGTCATAAAAGACCAGTTTAAACAGAAACTGCTGATCTGGAGGAGAGAGAGCCCCAGGTTTGCAAGCAGAGGAGATATTTCAGCATTAAAGAATTCTCGGAGCTACTCCAAGACACAAATTTTTGTTGTCTGCTGCACTGTAAGGATTTTAAGCCCAGAAAAAAGCTATTTATTTAGTCTATATACATAGATTTATAACAAAGGCAGAGGATCCATCTACAGTCTTCTGGGTGCTTTTTGTATCGTTTGTATCGTATGAAGTAAAATTCAGCTTTCTCAAAGACAGAGAAGAAGAAATAAACAAAGCTTGACAAGAAAAATTAAACACTGTCCCCCAAATATACAGCTATGAACAAAAAAAGCTTTTTGAGATGCCTCTTGATGTCTCGATATTGAGTTTTTTGAGATGCCTCGCTGCTTTTTGAGGATGTCTCCTCAAAACATTTTATAACACAGAATTTATAAAATGCCCTAGAACCCATTTCTGCGCATGCTGCAGGGAGGAGTTTCTCTCACCCTTTCCCTTTTCAAGACCCCAATCTTTACAGTCCTCTCTTTGGTTATCTACAGGTAGGAATATCTGGACGTGATGTAAGCAACCTCCATTCTCCTTTAAAAGGCTCAAAAATGTACATTACTGCTCTGTTTTAACCCTGGAGTGCAGGCATTGAAGCTAAACTCTATCTCCTCCTGGGCAAGCTGGTCAGTAAGCATTTCCTCACCTTGTTATGGCCAGTGAGTTAAAAAAAGAAATAACTGTGGAACAAAATACTAAGGAATCCTTCTTTAATCTCAGTAGATTTTAACAGCCCATCCCTCTCCATGCTTTTGGTAAGAATCAGTACAGTATTTTGGAACGGGAGAAGAGATTTCATACTCCTAAACACAAGATCTCAGACTGAAACTAACATTTCAGAGAACTGCACCTCCAGCCTTTGAAAATGTGTATTTTGGAAATATGCCTCCCAACCGCTTTCAGGCGTTTAATATGTCCAGCTGTGTTAAGAAACCAAGCAAAAGTTCAGTGTCAAGCAATTCAGGATTATGATCTCTTTTTTTTTTGATTTATGGAGGTAAGCAGAGTCTCAGACACAAGAAAAACAAGTCACTTGATGCTAAGCAGACTCAGTACCAGGGCTCAGACTAATGAGCGAGCAAGGGCGAGGCTTCACGTTCCTGCCTCTTATCTCAGCAGCTGCAAGGACCCAACATGAGGAGGGAGAGCAGAGCCAGAGACAGGCAGAGCCAGCCCCAAGGTACCTGCAAACACAGTGTTAGTGCTCCAGTGGGGAAGATGGAAATGCTCCAGGAGAGGGAGGCACGTGGTATTGGATAAAGATGCAGGTAAGAATATGCCCCCCAAATAACTAAGTGCAAAAATAAGGAGAAGATACTATTAAGTGTCTGTAATGGCATCAGGGCAAGGTCTTCAGGGAGCAGTAATATCTAACCAGGTGGAGGAAACCATAAGCGACCCATCAGGCCTTCTGCAGATCTGAAAGGAGAGCAGCATAACTCAGGTTAAACACAGAATAGCAACAATTCCTCTGTTTCAAACTAAACAAACAGAAGAGAAGGCAAACAAGGTAATCCAGAAATATCTGCTCTATTTTTTAGATTAGTCTCCTGGGCACAGCTACCGCCCTCATTTTCACCAAGTACATCACTGGCACTAAGATGATAAACACAGCAAGAAGGGAGGGAGCAGTTAAGTTCACCACTGCTCAAGAGAAAATCAGAAAGTTTGCTACATCAACTACATGCTTATTTAGGCATAAATTTAATGCATAAGTGAGGCAGAAAGAGAAGTGGAAGGAGAAAAACTTTATTAGCTGCAAGAGACCAAGTACAAAAGAAAGCCTGGTTTAGAATATGCTCCCATCTGCTAATTCCTATACAGCTGATGAAGTATATTTTATTAAACCATTGCAAAACATTTTATGTTTTTGTCACAGCCTCTTTGCTGGGGTTATTCCAAAGCAAAAGTCCAAACACAGACCACAGCAGTAAAAAACCAAAGTGGTGATGGAAAGGAGGTACAGCAGCACTGAGAAGAAGCTCTTATTCTTTGTGTCTACTTGCTCTGGGGTCCCAGTAAAAAAACCAACTCTTGTACATGTCATTTATGATGTACATGTACATCATCTCTTCTTTGGCTTAATTTATGACTAAAGTCTTCTCTCAAAATTCAGAAGTTTCCTTGTCTTGAAAGTTTCAATTAATTTGGTATTATGACAGCAAGAACAGCTATGACTGCCCACAGCCAAACACAACACCAAGGCACTGCTCTGGCCCTGGGGGTTTTAATTCTGACCTGAAGCTGCCCTGGCTCAGCCAAACCCACTCCCTCCCAAACTTTTATTTCAGATATCACATGCTTGGATACCAAATCACACAGTCCTTCTGGGCAGACTACAATATTTGAATCATCCACTGCAACACTAACCATATGTTTTTGTTTCACAGTCCCAATCTTAAAGACCTCCCCACCACCACCAGTCTGTCCTGTACAACTGCAAAGACGTCCCTGCCAAGCCAGAGAGCCATCTCAGTGCAAGGATGCTGCATGAAGAGGCAAACATTTAGTTATCACCCAGGCTTTTATCTCATCTGATGTTTTAACAGCAGTTTGAGCCCAGAAACATTCTGCAACACAGCTGAGTCACCCTGGGCCACACCAGGATGTGTACGTAACACCAAGCAGAAACAGACACTGAGCAGAAACAGCTGAGATGCTGGAGGGAGAAGAAAAAAAAAAAAAAAAAAATAGCAGGTTTCCATCTTTGCATGAAAATAATAAAATAAGGGAAGGCAAACAACATAAAATAGGTGGGAAAAGACTGAGAACAATAACAAAAAGGGAAATCTGTGAAAGGACCACGAGGTGACATGCATTTTGATTCCATGTTTCCATGGAAAAAACTTAACAGTAGTTCTTATCTTCTCCCGTCATTCCTTTCATCCTTTGCTGGAAGTTAAAGTCAGAAATGCTATGCCTGGATATTGCTAGAGCCTGCTTCATCAGTGACCAAGAGTTCCTGCTCATTTCTCCTGTCTGTCCCATGACTGCTCACAAAAGCCCAGAACAAATGTACGGGAATATAATTAAAAAATCTTTTTCTTGTACTTAAAAGGTTTTTCCTCTAAGGTGGTATAACTTCCAGTGAACTGCAAAAAAAAACGTAATCTACAGAAAAAATAAACAGTGGCCTGTCTACACTGTAAGGGGCCAACTCTGGCTTCCAAAATATCAGAATGGAACTGGGTAAGCTCCTTCAGAAGGACAAAAACCCAGTGATCTGATATACCATAGTACCCATTTGTCATAATAATGCAGCCTCCATCAAAAGCCCACATTTCGTCTCCCTTGTTATCATCTCACTTTTCTCTATATTTAGACCAGGAATTTAGAGTGCAGTAACCATGTCTACTGTACAACAGTTACACCACAAAACTTCTAAGGTATTTCAAACACAAATAAAGGAACCCATAGGATAAAGGAGATTGAACCATTCAAAAACAGCACAGTATTTTCCTTCATAAGGTACAATATTCAATGCCAGCATTCCTTTGCTAGAGTAACAGTCTTATACATCCATTATTTTATGGAAACTATGGATCCATACTTCCATGACTGCATAAAAAATGAATGTATCAAACCACTGGAAGAGAACACCAAACCTAAGATTTCCTATACTTAAAGTATATTAGAGCTGTATTTTACAAACTTGTAAAATAACAGAGTTCTGATTCTAAAAAGCATCTCTGAAAGCTACTTTAATACACTGATGTAAAATAACTTATGAGTGAACCCTTTGTCTGAAGCAAGCCATAAGTGAGCATTGCAGAGAACTGTAGTTATTAAACAGTTGTCTTCAATCTAAACCACCTCAAAACTACAGCAAGAATATACACACAACTCTGCCTTCGAGGCAACAGAGTTTGCAGATGAAAATGCAGGTAGATCTTGATGCTTTTAACAATGAGTGTGAAACAAGAAGGATAAACTTTGCTGCGACTGGGAGGATAACAGAGCCAGATGTTTTGTCAGAGAAAATGAGGAAATGATGAAAAACCAGAGTATCAGGCAGCAATCTTTGCCTCTGAAGAACAGTGGCTGAAGGGGAAGGCGTAGAGGAGGAGAATGAACTCACCATCTCCAGAGATCAGCAGGGGCTGGCACAAGCCCCGTGGCCACAGTGGGGGCGGCGCAGGCGCCTTCATCTGCCCCGAGCCAGACCTGGGAGCAGCATCCCTGAGCTGAGCCGGGGATTTGGCTCCGTGTCCACGTTCCTGCCTCGCCCCTTAACATCCGTGAATCCTGTGACTGAGCTTGCAAACTACTGTCTTGAGCTGGGGATTATCGGCACTCTGGATAAAAAGGCATCGGAAATGCAGCAAGAGAGAAATTCAGCGCAGGACAAAAAAACCTGCCACTATAGTTGTATAAACGCCTTCAAGGCATGAGTAATGGTAAAGGCCAAACAAGAACCCCAGCCTGGTTTGAATTTCTTTTTCTTTTCCTTCCCCCAGCTTTTATTCTCTCTCTCTCTCTGCAGCTTGTGTGGCGATGCCCAGAGCAGCTGGCGAAAGCCGGGCTGATGTGTCCGACACAGCGATGAATTCACTCCGGGCTGGCCAGCTGACACAATTTCCTCACAGAGCTCAAAGCCTCTGCTCTGAGCATCCGGGGCAGACACAGGATGCTGGTGGGTGTGAGAAAGGGCCTGGCAGATGACTAGCCCAAAGCCTTGACCCGATGGGTAAGTGTGTGTCAGCCTCCAGCATTAATGCCAGGCTTAGGGCAGGCTCCCTTTTGGCGCGGTTTTTCCGTGTTTACTGTAGTTACAGGACAACATTGACAAAAAGAGGGTTACACAAGTGATTTTGAAGAGGCAGGGTGAGAACACAGCCTATTGTTAAGGCTGCAGTTTCCACCACCAGACCCAGCTCTGATTTGTTTCCAACACTTCAGCCACTTGCTCTGAAACTGTCCAAGCTGCTGAGGAGATTCCTATCCTATTCTGCAGGCCCTTTGGAAAAAAGGGATTTGCAACCCCCATCCCATATTATGTACATGTGTACACCCAAGAAGATGGAGAAATGAACAAACAACCTGAATTTTGTCACGTCCTCAGGTGAGCAGTTTGTTAAAATAGTTAACTCCTAAGAAAATAAATTGGAGCCTAGAGAGCTATAACAACCCCTTGTCTTGGGTCACCAGCAAGGTTCAGTAGTTTGGAATCATGAGGCACCACTTGATCTGACAACAACTGCACCAGACTCTGCTCCTCAGCACCAGCCACAGGAGGTGGGTGACACTGTACACCTTGGCCAGAATTTTATCCATTTATCTGATGACTCCAAGGAAGAGAAACATGAGAGATTACAGCTGGGGAGAAGGAGAAATCTCTGCCTGTCCATCCCAACACTCATCTCAGCGTTATGTGGGTCTCTACTCTCTCCCATAAGCTCTTTTCCATCCCATTCTTCCCACCTTCATCTCCTGCAGTCCTGCCATCCCAGTCCCCTTCCTTTGCTCACCCTGTCAGACTCTGGCCAAGCAGCTCCTTGCTCTTCTCCCTGCTCAGCGAAGCACAAACCTGCAGGGGGCCTACAAACCAAAACCAATGGGCAACAACAGATCTGAGCCTCTGTCCTGACAGCACCATCTCTCCCTTATCTGTAAGAACTCCCAGGGAAGGAGGTTCCCCGGCCTCCCTAGGTGGTCTTGCAACAGTTTTCATGATGGTAACAGGATGTTTTCACAACATCCAACCTAAATCATCCTGGCAAATTAACAAATCAGTAAATTAAACTGCCATGGCAATCTGGGACTTTAATAACCACTATTATATGTTGGCAGACAGCTGGATTGCACAATGGTTTTCTTTTTGCTGCACCGAATAAATTTAGTTCTTTCAATCTCTTCTCACGTTACTTAATCTCTTCTCATTGTTTCCTTCTGGACATTTTCCAATCTGCCTGCGTCTTCCTCTGAGCAGGGCACCCCAAACTGGATTTGATGGCACTGATGATGGCTCCACAGTGCCACACATGAGTAAGTCACCCCCCGCACCTTAGAGAAGACACTCCTTCAAATATAACTCAAAACAAGATTTGTCTCTCTTGCAATAGCTCTTGCTGTTGATTCATTTGTAACCCACTAGAAATCCCCAGTCTTATTTTGGCCTATCCCTCTCCAGCTTAAACCTGACTTGGTAAAAGAACATTTTGCTTTCTCCTTTGCAAATGCAGCACTCACTGCTTTTATCTCTTATCTGGATGTGCTCTCCAATTTCTTAAGGCCACTCTGAACCCTGACCCTGTTCTCTCAAATGCCTACAATCCCTCCTGACCTGATATCATCTGAGTGCTATAAACATACCTCCATCTTCCAAATCATAACTGAAAGCATTGCAAGTTTCCCCCCAGAAAGTGACCTTGCTGAAATGTCAATTGTTACTGCACTACTTGGATCAGTGGAGGGATGAAAGTGCAGGAGTTTTCTAAGCTTCATTCTCTGCAACTCCTGAAAACACAGGCATTAATTAAATACTGATTCCTCTGGTAAAGGTAGGATGCATTCAATTCAATAGGAACTAACTAATACAATTAATAAATGCAATGGGAAGGCTATTTCCCAGTGAACTCTGTTCCTGAGGTCAGCCAGCTACAATTTCTCAGTCACAGGCTCAGACAACCAAAGCCGTCGGATGAACCCAGCAGCACAACCTTATCCATCCTGCCACGTGAAAACAAAGCAAATAATGAATCACAAACAGTTTCTGGGATCAACACAAGAGGAGCATATCAGGGTACAATTCATTTAAAACTGCTGCTTTACTTTTATAATGCTGGAGCCACAGGCCCCATTTTAAATTGTTTTAGTATCACAGCATGTGGAAGCCAAACTAAATTTCTCATCAGTCAAAAATTATTCCATTTTAAAAACGCTAAAGTCTCATTTTAATAGAACACATCATGTGATTGTCCCAGCTCTACTCAGGATTCCCAAACTAAGCAGGAAGGACCAGGAGAGTCTCTGTCAGGATGAGCATCCACTGCCCACCATGCAAGGAGCCTGGGAAGTTCTGGTTACTGAGTTTTATAGAACAGATACAACCTCTGAAAAAAGATTCTGGAAATTTAAGAGATAGATAATTCAAGAACTCTTTTTAATTGGGGAAAAACCCTTCTTTCCACTGTTTTCAGTGTTTATAACCCTACAGACCATAATCTTCCTAAACGTTTTTTAGCAGCAGCTTTCCCATAACACGCACAAGAGTCTTCTGAAACGACTACAGGAGAAAGTGTGAGATCTCACCTATGTAACGCTGGCATCACAAATCCGGCTAATTCTAAAAATTCTTCACAATTTTTCATTTTTCAGAACCCAGCTTAGAAGAGTTTTCCCCCTTCTCCCTCCAAAGTACTCAAGCTACTTCAGCCTGACTGAACTATACAAGAAATCGCACTTTTTAAACTCTAAGACTGGTTTTTTTAGTAACTTGTGCTTGTGCAAACTTCTCACCCATAAAACAGGGGTTAACAATAATTCCCAGGATCCAAAATTGCCGACAGCACCAGTGAGGCTGCAAAATACCTGCAGCTCCTCACCAGGGGCAAAGCAACAACAATTCTATTTGCAGCAAGTTAAGAAAACCACCTTTACTAACCACAAAACGCCGGGTAATGAGAAGCCAATGAGCACCTGAAAGACTCCTGGCTACAAAAAGTGGCAGCACTAAATAAAGCAGAGTGGCTACAAAAAGTGGCAGCACTAAATAAAGCAGAGTCAGAGGCACAAAGCTGATGGTTTTCACCGGGCCGGCTCTGACCCAGCCCACGTGTGAATTAACCTCTATTTATAAGCCTTCCACTCCTTTTTGGTTGTGGGTTTTTTTTTTTCTCCTTTTTTTTTTTTTTTTAATGACCTTAATATAGTGCAGTTGTTATTTTGTTTCTGTTGAACGTAGCAACAGGAAACCCTGTCAGTCCTGCAGCAAACTTTCCATTCCCCTGGCACTCCCATTCCTGCCTCGGAAACGCCAGATTTCTAAAGAGGTGTTTGACAGGGTGGGAGGGAGAGCAAGAAGAGAAGCAAGCACACATACAAAACCAAAAATGCCCGTAAAACATGCAAAATGGATGCCAAATTCAGTATTTTTTACTTTTGTCCTTGTTTAAAAGTAAAAGGCCGTATCCTAATTTTCATTTCATAAACATTTCTTACTTCACTACCAGATTTGGAAGTATTGATCAGGAAAACTATCTTTAATAAAGAGTTTTTAGTAAAAAAACCCCACAAACCTCAGTAGCACCTTTACTCTCACACATTGCAATAATGAAAGACTTCCATATCAGACAGTGCAAATTTTAGCTTGGAAAATTATTTTCTCTAGTCCCTGGCTAACTCACCAAGCAAAAAGCTACAGAAATTAAGCCTTAACTTGTTAAAAACATAATAAACCTGATTTTATTACAAGCTTTGGCAAGACTGTTCTGCTGCTCAAAGAGCTTTACTGCATGATGAGCAAAGATTTTTGGAGCTCCACCCTTCAGTGTAAACTCATCCCCACGGTATTTTCTCTTTTAACAGCTTCATAATGGTAGGGGAAGACATAAACCCAGCTGCTCAAAGGCAACGTGCTCCAACACAAGGCTGCCACCAATTTACCATTTACAAAACACTTTTTCAGGAACACATAAAATACAGGAGCAAATACAAATCCAGCTAGGAAAGGTAAGACCAAAAAAATCACAGCTATTGACAAAGCAGAAAGTGGTGCTTTAAATTAGAATTATGTTCATATACAGCTGAATATACATTTTTTTTTAATCACAGACAGTCCTTAAATATGGCAAAGAACAAATAACAGAACACAATACCAATGGATTCCTGATTCATGGCATGATCTTTACATTGTTCCAGTGACATGAGGAATATGGACTTTCTCCCCACATTTTGATCCCTATATGTCCTCCCATTATTAATTTTCCTTGCAGCTAAGGCACAAACACCCCCAACACATGCTGCCTTTAGACCTTGGAGTGCACACAGCAACATCAACCACAGCCCCTCTGCCAAAAACTCCCTGGAAACACAAAACACGAGAAGGGATGGACAGACTCTCCAGGACCATCCTGGCAGCAGCAGTGCAGGGACCTTGAAGGTGCTGCTGGCCCCCACACCAACCTCAAGTGCATTCCAGCACGTGGCTTTTGTCAAATCACACACAAATCTTGGTACAACCTTGCCCCATGAGGAACCTCTTGGCTCAATCTGTCACCGGCTAAGAAAACATAAATGTGCCTTAATCCAGCGGTTGAAAAGGCAAGGGTTAAAAAAGACCAGGCTATTTTTAAAAGGCTAAAGCAACATCACTGGACATTATTCAACTTTGCAGAGGCTGCAGAAAGGAAACCAGCAGGTCACAGCAGCAGTGGAGTTTCTTTATAGAGCACAGCAAAGGACAAGGTGACAACACCTGCACTCACCACTTCCTCCGTGCCGCCCTTCTGAAAATCCACCTCGTCCTCAGTTTTCATTTCCAAGTTCCCTGTGCAAACAGAAGGTCCACAAAGGCAATTTAAAAACAATCTTCTTTTGGTGCTACTAACATTTTGTTGTTTACTCAAACCAGTCCCCGCCATCTGCCCCCCCCCTAAAAAAAAAAGGAAAGAAACCCAACCCCCAAGGCCCTTCAACAAGTCCATCTGATCACCTTCAAGTCCATTTGACTTCCAAATTTTTGTTTCTTGCTGACTTGGCTGCTTCCTTGCTATTCATTTTAACAACTATCATATCTGGGGCTGAAGGAAGCTATGAAACAGCAGTAAGCATAGGGTGAAACTTTTGAAAACCTCTTCAGATATTTGTCCATGTATCTTCTTGGCTCCCATTCGTCTACATAACTTTGCTATTTTTCTCCATAGCATAACCCCAAGATAACACAAGAAACCAGCCTTGTCTGTCCTCAATAGGTATTTTAAGAATTGAAAAAAAAATCCTCACAAGCTGCAAAAATTCAACCTACCTGCACTGCCTTACGGATGAGAGAATTACCCCTCTGGACTAGGAAAGCAAAACCTTTGCTGCTGGAGTTTACAAAGCCCTGACTTTCCCCTTCTCCATGCTCCCGTGATGGTGTCACCACCACAGTTGTACAAATTTCATGTCCCAGCTGCCTCCTCTGCCCAGCCAAGTTTTCATTAGTCACCATTCCCCAGGGGTTCCCCCTGCTTACCTTTTTCTGGCATGAAGTCAACATCGTAATTCTCTTTCAACCCTAAGCTAAGGACTCTCATGACACACAGGACACTTTTAGGGCAGTGAAGTGATTTGACCAAAGCCACCCAGATGGAGAGTGGCTGTGTCAGGGCTAAAACCCCCCTCTAATCCCACTCCCACTCTCATTTCTATTAAAAACAAACACTGGATAGATGACAACGCCTTCTTAAGGGCGACGTATGCTTGCAGTGAGTTTACCCGTACAGGGATTTAGCAAGAGGAGCCTCCCATCTTCATAGGGAAATCGTCATAACAATCATCACTAATGGTTTTCCACTGCCTTTAATGTCTACCCTTCTTTTCTGGGACCATCCGGTTTTGCAATGATTTCGCCTTGACTGCATGAATTTGTGGGCAGATTGAAAAATCAGACATAACACTACAAATGTCTGTAAGTTCTATTTGCCTGGAGATCTGCTGGGGGTCACCTGGGCAATGCCACCATGGTTGAGACCCTGACCCAAAGACAGAACACCCGAGTGAGAAACATTCGGTGCACTGAGGATGGGAGAAGCAAGCTCACCCTGCTGGGTAACAAACAGAGGATGAAGACATTTTGCCCTCAGGATGAAATTCAAGACACTCTATCACTCTTATCACTTCCTTCTAAACTTCCATTAAGAAACATCCCAAAGGAAAAGCACTATGAAGCTGTCTCAGAGGTCTCTGGGCGTAGAGCCCCTTGCTGCACGTGTGGCACCATTAGTGACATCTGTTACCTGCTCATCCTGCCACTCTAACAGTGGAAGGAACTTGTACCAAGAGCTTTTCCATAGGAAAAATGCCACTGATAAGACTGAGGTGAAGACTCACAAGGTGATATTCTTCTGTCAAGAAATATTTTCTTGAAATGCTGAGATATTTCTCCCAGGAGAATAGCTAGGGAGCAGTAATTACAGTATTTGTTATTTCAGATGGCAGACCCCAACCATACAACCTAACCTTGTTTGGTTTGGTTTCTGCCAAGAAACCGCAACTACTCTGATGTGTTTTATCAGCACAAACCCATGGCATCTCTTCTCACCCAGCTTGGCTACTGTAGTATGATTTCATAACCTAACTCCTTTCTTTTTTAATGAGTAGCATCTGCCTGACTTACAGATAATGTGCTTGCAGAACCCATTACTCAGCTCTAATGCAGTTCTGAGTCTAAAGCTAACAGTAGGAGGAGATGCCTCAGGAAAGCAGGATCTACCCTCATCAGCTTCCTTCAGGGTTGTGACCAGTCACCAGATACCTGTCTGGATAAGGAAATTAGCCTTTTGAAGTCTTTGTTTTGGGGGTAGGTGGAAACTAAGCAGAGGCAATGAGATAAACAGGTGTATATTTGGGAGCAGCTTCACAATATAAATAAAAAAATTAAAGACCTCAATGATCTGGAGTAATGACAACAGCAATTATCAGCTGATTACATCGCTGATAAATTACCATGACAATAAACCCCTCTGACTACACGAGTTTCTGAGAAATGTCCTTGTGACCTACACTTCCTTTGGGAAGGTTTCATTGTATTCCACTGAAAAAGATGTGATTCATTCTGAGAACTGACGAGTTCAGCACGGATACAAAATCCTCTTTACAAACCCAGACTTCAGGGAAAACTCCCCGGAACTGGCACAGCAGAGAAAAATTGAAGGTTGCCACTGAAGTTATACAAAAAACATGTTACCCAAGGCTAGACACCAACATGAAAAACGTACACAGCAATAATTATAAACAACAAATCAGTTCTGTTGAATTACTGCCGTATCAAAGTTCTAGATGGTGCCCTATAGGAGAGCAGTTTCAGAAATATTCCAAATAGAGACCTTGGATTCATAGCAGTCACCTGCCTCTGCTCAAAGCCAGTTTTTTTATTTGGGCTTCCCAAACATTTTGATTCAAAATAATCCTAAAGTACTTTCAGAGAAAATTCTACAATTGAAATTTTGTTTTGTGCAGCATCTCATTGCACATAAACAATTTCTGCTTAAGGACAGATTATTTATTATTATTTTATTATTCAGACCATTTTATTCCAAGACCTTTCAGCCCTAAATCCTTATGTATTTTAAATCAGTAACAGGATCACCTCCTTTTTTTCTCCCCTTTCCATACCCTAATACAGAATGATGACTTAACATTACTTTCCTACTTTAGCTACTCTCTTATTAGACTGTCTGGTCCCTTTTGCTTTTAAAACCTCACCTAGACAATGTCATGGCTCCAAGAATCCAGCCAGAGGGAAAGACCTGGACTGTACAGATAGAGCTGGCAGAGCCAGAGACTCCTAGGAAAAGGAGCCCAGCCAAGTATCGACTTACAGCCACTCCCATCTATTGAACCGTCAAACCAACACAGCATTAGAAGAGGTTCCTTCTGAAAACAGCTTTCTAATCAACCTTTGGATCTTTCTACTTATTTGCTAGTGATCTCTTGACTCATGTTTACTGGTTATCTCTTGACACACAAACATTCTAAAAATCCTGAACTCAACAAAAAAATGGATTTGCTGGACCCTCCACTGACACCCCCTCCCCTCCAAGCCTTTCTCCTCTCCTGCCCTCAATTATTCCTGCTGTCACATACCAGAGCAAACTCTCTACCATCACCCCAAGCTGCACTTAGACTGAAGAAACAGCTCTCAGCACTAGAGCAGTGAAACAGCTTTATAACTTCACAACCTCATGATTTATATCATGCTAGATTTTCTTTTCATCATTTAAATGCTTTGTTTGTTTGTTTGTTTGTTTGTTCAGTGCTGGGAAAGCAAGAGGCACTGTATCATTTGCTCATAGCAAAGAAAAAATGGCAACTGAAAAATTTCAGCTGCTTCCATTTAACAGCTGCCTGAACAGGTGGGACACACGGATCAGATTAGCTCCATGCTTCAGTACCAAATTCACCTACCATTAAATCCCAGGCTGGAGCAGCAAACCCATTTCTTTTTCATTAATGTACCCCTTTATCTCCCTTCCTGGAGTTACCTGGTGATGTTCTCCATTAGTTCCTGCTGCATGGACTCGAGGCTTCTATGCTGTCCCCCAAGCCCCCTGCTCTCCCCCATCACCACTCATCCATGGGGAACGCCAGTCCCACTTCCCAGCCCACAGGAGCCAGGAAATCCCATCATCAGAGTCCCAGCACTGCTGAAATGCACTGGCAAACACCACTGCCTGCTCTGCCCGACAAAAAAGCTCTGAAGCCCAGAAAAGGCAGTGGGGGTAGGGCTCACTGGCTGCTTTAAATGACCTAATGCTGCCAATTAGGAAGCAGCTTTGGGCAGTTCAGAGGGACACTGGCAGCTGGCTCAAGTCGACAAGCAAAGAAAATCAGGAGAGCCTTGATATACGTGCTGGCTCCACATTAGCAAAAATAAAGGGGAAAAGTGAAGGAGTAGCACCAAGGAAATAAACCCTCTTGCCCACATGAAAACTTTTAACTTGAAGATAAAGCAATCGAAATAGCTCCCTCCCATTCATTTCTTCTCCAGCGAGGATTTACGTGCTATGAATTCTTCTGTACAAATTCATAGAAGGTGATGTTCTATTCTTACCTCCAGTGCCAGACAAGCAACATGCATTTGAATTGGAAATTTTTATGTTTTATATTTATATTTTATATTTTGTATTTTGTTTCTCAGAAGAAAAACCTCAAGCACTTCCTCTCCAACACAAACCTCCAGCTCTTACTTCCTTTGCTGATGACATGGCAGAGACACGCCTACAAAGAAAAAGCTAAAGAAGTAGGCAACCAATTGATTTTTCCTACCTGTAACAGGCTCAGCTCCTTGCACTGCCAGGCTGCCATTCTTCTTCTTCGTTGAGGAACTTAAATCCATTTGTCCAGTAAGGCTGGCTCCAGCATCCACTGCAGCCTGGGGCTCAAGCCCCACTTTTTCTGCAGCAGGTCCTTCATGGGAACAAGGTGTCTCTGCTGTAAAAACCACTGCATCAAAACTTGCTACCATTTTAGGAACTTTATCCAGAGAAGAGGCATCATTAGCCGATACCAAACTCTTCACTCCCACATTTTCCAGTGACTCAACAGCCCGTAAGCGGCAGGAACACGGCGAGAAGGGCACTGCAGGTACAGCTGGGCTTTGCTTTCCATGGGGCTCAGCCAAGCCCTCCCCCTGAGCCACTGCCAGGGCAGGAGCAGCGTCGCTGTCGCCGGCCAGGCAGACGGTGTCGGTGCTGGAGTCACTGTCACACGTGGGCTCCTCTGCGATGGGCTGGAGCGCTGCCCGGGGCAGCACGCTCTCCGTGTCCTCCTGCTCCTCTGGATACACTGCAACAGGGGCTATTGTCACCAGCCTTGGCACCTCCTTACCCTCACAGGCATCACTCGGGGCTCCCACCTCTGAGGCATCCTTTAACTCGGGGGTGCTGCTGTGGGGGGAGGTTCGTTGTAGGGTTTGAGCGGGGTCTTGTTCTTGGTTCAGCCCAGCATTCAGACAAGGGTCACCCTCTGCACCCAGTGACTCATCTGCTGATGCAGGTCCATGCATGGTGCCTTCTGCTGCAACCTCCGCTCCAGTCTTGCAATCTTCTTTGGGTTGGTCTGTTGCTTTCAGCTCAGCATCCACATTGCTGCTTCCCACCACAGGCCCCTCCAGACTGCAGGCAGAGGGTTTCACAACAGCAGCAAGAAGTTCCTCTGACAAAACATGCTCACTGCCATTCACACGAGCCTCCTGCTCAGGCTCAGCTTTGCCTCCTTCAACTTGCTGCAAGTGGCCCTGCTCTGGGGAGCCCTCGTCCCCAGCATGGTCCCCAAGCCAGGCAGCAGCTACTCCACCATGCTCCCCACCATGCTGCCAGGCGAGCTCTGCCGAGCCTGCCCTCGCCGCCACCGCTTCCTGGTTTTGTTCAGATTCCTCATTATGAGTTGCAGAGGGTGTGCCTATTAAATCATCCTCGGCACAGTCTGCGCCCTTGGCACATGGAGCTGATCCAGGGTCATTACCTTGCAGAGCTGCCTCCTGCCCGGGAGGTGCCACTGCAGCATCTCCCTCCTGACTCACAGCTGGCCCCTGTCCTCTGGGTAGGGGAGAGGGCGATTCCACCTTGCTGCTCCTCCCCTCCTGCTCTGAAGCACTTTCTGCTTTCTCTGCTCCAGCCTGGGCAGGCTCTTTCTCTGCCAGGCCTGTGCTCGCATCCTCTGGAGGGCGCGACGCAGGCTCACGTTCCTCACGTTCGCTCTGCTGAGCAGTGTCTGGTTTGAAGCTGTTGCCCATTTCACCTTTAATCCCAGTTTGAGCAGCAGAAGGGTGACAGGCAGCAACTTCCTGACCACTGCCTGCAGAAGCTTTGCTTCCTCCATCTCTGCAGCTGCTGGTATCAGTTCCTACTGGCTCCTTTGCACTGCTCTCCATGGCTTCAGCCCCATGGTCAGAGATCTCACCACTCTCCTGGCAATGTGCAGGTTCTGCACCACTTTCATTAGATCCACCAACATCTCTGTTTTCAGGTTCAGCATCAGGGCCATCAGTTTCCACACTGCCTTCCAGTGAGGGCAAACTGGATTTTCCATCTGTGCAGCCTGCTTCTACCTGCCCTTCTTGCTCCCCACTCTCACTGCTGCCATGGACTTCCAAACCAGGAGGAGGTTTTGACGCACATGCAGGAACCTTCACCCCATTCACTGCTGGCAATGCTTCCCCAGTGCTCGCAGTGACTTCCTGCCTCCTTGTGACACTGGCATCAGCCTGGCTTTCCGTGAAGTCACCATTTACCTGAGCAGTGCACGAGCCCACATCAGTCTCTTTGTTACTGCCAGTCTTGCCAAGGTCAGCAGAGACACTGCCAGTGTCACCATCTGCATCTGCACCGTCACAGGCCGGTACCACTCCCACATTTGAATCCTCCCCATCCAAACACTCAGTGCCATTGAAACCACTGAGTAAGGGCTGAGCAGCACTGGACGACTCTTCCTTGGCTGGGTGCTTCTCTTGCAGGTTTGCAGTCCTCTCACCAGGCTGTGCCATCCCATCCTTTGCCCGCTGCTGGCCCTTAGCCCTCTCAGGTGCCCTGGCACAGTTCCTGCACTCAGTCTGGCCCATGGCCACATCCAGGCCCTCCGAGGAAGCTGGGGCTTCACCTGCGGCTGCAGCCACGGCAGCGGCACTGTCAGCAAACTCCTCAGCACTCTGCACTTCCTGCTGGGCACTGTCTGTACTGCCCACGCCAGCTTGATCCAGAACAACTCCAGCCGATGTCATTCCAGCTTCCTCATTAGTATTTCCAGAGGATGGAAGATTTACAGCACCATTTACACTTGTACACAGGCTCACAGTGCAGTCCACATCTGATACAGTCCCAGAGCCCTCTGCAGATCTTAGCCCCGCCTCTCCTTCCTTTTTACACAATATCTCTGTGTTTTTACTTTCACAGAAGCTCGTTGGACTGTTTCCACCCCCCAGGCTAACCATGTCTTTCGGTGCATCATTAAAAGCTCCCAGACTGCTGCTGCTGCATTTCTCCTCCTGCTGGGTTTGGTCTGAGAGCTGCCCAATGTCCAGGTGATGCAGATCAGATGGATTTTCCTGCCTTTCTTCTTCTGCCATTTCTTCTAGGCTCTGAGAGGTAGTGCTCAGGTGACCCTCTGGCTCTGCTCCTTTAGCACAGCTGTCTCCAGAATCTCCCAGTATAAGTTCTGTCTGCTGCCTTAAACTCTGTAACAAGACATAAAAGAAAAAAAAAAAAACAACACTATTTTGTCATGCAGTTATTCAAGACCTGTATCTACCTAATCCTACTCCACATTAATCTTATTCCTGGTGTCATCCAGGAGAGAGCTACAAATGCAGTGCAGTGGATTTTACGTGTTGGTTTTACTAGGAGGAGGTAATACAGAAACTATTAGAATGACAGAAACATTGGTTGAAAAGAGCATCTAAAGGTCATTTAGTCCAACCACCTGCCTGAAACTGGCCTACTGCCACTAAAGCATCAGGTCAACCATAACTTTATCTTGCCAAATCTCCAATTTAGTATCCACAGCCTCTCTGGGCAATCTGTTCCCATGCCACAACACCCTCCCATGAAGAATTTTCCCTAAAGTCAGCCTGGACGCCCCAAAGCTGAAATTTGTCCCTCTACCCCCCTGCTACACCATCTGCCACAACTGAAAAGAACTGTAATTTTGGTAATTGCTCTTTGAGAAGCTGGAGTCTCAGTTCTTGAGTGCACGTAAATTCAAGATCAGTAAAGAGCAGAATTCACTCTACCAAATAATGCAAATATACACCAGCCTAGCCCCAAAGGACTTCAAGCAAATGCTCCTTAAGAGCACCTTCAGACCCTGAAGCTGCTGGCAAGAGCACTCCCCAGCTCCTGCCAGCATTTCTCAATTTTCACTCTATGGATGGAAATGCTTCTTCAGACATGGGCATTGGCTGGCAATGTCCAAACACACCAACTGTCTCCTGCTCCTGGGACTGAACTAATAATCTAATCTATCCCTGAGAACTGTGGGCATAATTAAATATCTGAAATTTATTTCCTAACTGGAAATAAGAATTTCAAAATGATGACATATTATTAAAACTAATACATGCATTATCATGGAACAGTAGGATCATAATCAATTCCTCTCTAATCTGCATTTTCCTTCCAGAGCACCTCCTTTGTCAATCTTTTATTGTTTGATATAATCAAACCTCTACTTAAAAAGAACTGTCTGTTTCAATATTTCCTTTAATATTCTCTTCTTCGTAGAGAGAATGTATCCATGTTCACATCTAAGAAATAGTGGCTTATTAAACTACTGAGCAACCCCAGGCCTTTGCTGTACACCCAACATAGCTCCCCACAGCTTTGCTTAGGGTTTTGTACCACAAGCTTTCCAAGGTCACACTGGTTTGTCACTAAGTGCCTGAGACTCTCCACATATATAAAACCCTAATAAACTATGTAAAATCTCAGCTTTTCTTGCATTTAGTTGTTAAAGGATTCCAAAAATTACATGCATACTAGAAGTCCAACTTGAACAGCTCCCTGCAAATTTTGTTTAGGTTTTTAGTTCTCAGAGAAATAGAACTTCACACCACAACTGTCAGCTTAAACACTCTGATAATTAAAGCAGCCACTATGTTAACTGATGCATCCTGGGGAACTTCTGGGTACTGCATATACCAATAGTGGCTAAAATCATCACTGCTACCTTGAGGATATTGCATTTACTTGTCTTTCCACACTCTGAGATTTGCAAACATTGAGCAGTGCCACAGACTCACTGAGTCACAGACCACTAAATGTACTTCTGGTGCTTGCCATGAATCTCCCTGCGATTCAAAAAGACCCTGCTGCCCAGCTCCCATACATGCTGTCAGCTATGCCTCCCTGGCTTTGAGGCATTCCAAGACAGGTCAGCACTGGAGGCAGCAGCATGGCATCTCCATCCCTTGTGCACCATCAGGGATGGCACATGGGGCTCTGCGTGCAGTGGTACCCACAGGCTGCAGATATTTTTTTGCAAGGCCAAACAGGCCTTTGGTAGCTGTAACCCCACAGCAGAGCATGGAGACTGTGCTCCTGGATCCTAGCCAGGATGGACAGACAGACAACAGTGACACTTGCTTGGGAACAAGCAGGGTTTTCAAAAGGAGGGGCCGCAGCAGCCCCAGCATCCTCAGGGTGAAGTCACTCTGCTGATAGCCGGAAAAATACAGCCATCACCAAAGGAAGCCAACAGGCTTTCAACTGACCCAAAATAAACCTAAATGAAATAATTGCAGGGCTGCTTTCCAAATTCAAATCAGATTAGATGTGAAGTAAAGCAGTGGTGGAAAGTAAAGTCTATTCCTGATTTCATTGTCAGGCAAAATGTTCCCAATCTGGCATTTGCATGAGCAAACAAGCAGTGAGCTGGATATGCCTGCCATGGTTTAGGGTCTTTTGATGGAAAAGGGAAGAGATTTCACAGTTAGCCCGGATTTGCCACTCATGTCACCAGTTCTTGCTGAGATTGGGAGTAATTAACATCTCAGGTACTGAGGGAAGGCCGAAAGTGGCTCAGTATGGCCCGTTCCTCTGCTCATCCCCCCACCCCACTGGCTGCACACAACAGTTCTCCCCTCCCTTAGTTAAAGCAACAAAAATATCCTGTTGTTTAGACCCTGCACCTCTGCAACCCCGGATATGTGATCTGAGGAACACCCACAAGTGATGCCAACTGTGACAGACACGTGGGTGTTTCTGAGAAATGGCATAGAAGTGTTCTGATGTTTCACCTTCCCATCCCAACTGAGACCCTGTGGAATTGATTTTAAAGCTGCAGGAGGAAGCCCTTCCAAAGACCTACAGCTCCTGTGGTCCAACCATCACAGAGTTTAAGAGCAGCACAGTGAATGGGACAATTATGGATACAAACCTTGTGTGGCCAAGGCAGGCTTGTCCTCTGAGTCCTACACTGAATTGCTACTGAAACAGCCTTTTTTTCCATCACCCATCCCAGAAACTTTCTCTCAGTTTCCTCTCTGACCCTGAACCTTCCATCTGAATGGAGATGTCCCCATCATGTTTGTAGCCCACACCCCCAGCCCCACTCCAGAGCCTGCCTTAAGCTGCCCAGTGTCTGCCAAGCAGGCAGAGGGTCAGTATGCCTCCAGGGAGGTGCTCCTGCCCATCCAAGGGGGTCCAAAACTAACCAGAGCAGGCAGGAGCTGGGAGCAGAAAGAGGCGTAACAGAGCTGGTGTTGCACAGCCCTGAGCCTGCTTCTCTTCAGAATGAGAACATTTGCTGCATAATACAGCTTAATCAGATCTCCCCATGCTCAAATAAGAAACAAATGGATGGGTGTCCACCTGGATGTTTGATAATAAATCCAGAGAAAACACCCAGGGAAACATGCCCTGAAGTCCTCCCCAGGCGCCTGGCTGCAACCAGCCAGATCTGCTCCTCTCCCACCCCCTCAGCCTTTTGCTCACCTGGTGCTGGTGGCTCTGCATGTGCATCTGAAGGTGCTGAATGTCCCTCTCCCAGCTGGCCGTGGTCCCCTCCTTGGTCTCAGCCGTCAGCAGGTAGACGCCCAGCCCGCGGTGGTGCTTGACGCTGTAGTCCCCCGAGTGCACGGTGTGGGACAGGGTGCTCCACGAGTCTGGCTCCCTGGCTCCCTCCCTAGGAAACGAGGGTGGGTTAGTGGGCAGGCCAGGAGGGATCCTGCACGCAGGACACGCACGCTGTCCCTCACTCTGGGCTCTGATCACGGGAGCGAGGGGAGCACGGCACCGGCCCCAGCGCCAGACAGACAGATACACACACACACTCCTCAGTCTTGAAAGCTAATGTGATTTAGTGGTAATGCCAGCCACAAGCTTTATTCCACAAGGTCCTTCTGAGGTAGAGATCGGTGGTTTTCACCTCAGACTATGACAGACTAGCAGCTAAGGGCGTGACAACGGCGTTTTAAATCAAATTGATCACAGGTGAAGATCACCAGAGAAGCTGTCACAGAACAGCAGACACCCGAAAGGCAGAACAGCAAAGGGATAAGTTGGAAGGAATGAAAACTATCATGGTACAACTTCTACACCAAAGCCAGCCCACTGCTCACAAACACCCAACCGCCATCAAATTGCAGCAATTTTTTCACTCTTGAAATGAACTGAACTTGCTCTGTGAAACTGCCTCTGTGCAAGATGCTCTCAGTGTTGTGAGACAGCTGTTTTTCTGCAGCACTATCATGAGCTTTCTTTTTACCAATCCAAAGGAAAGAAAGGAAAGAAGATGCTGTAGATCAGAATGAAAAATAACTTAGTAGGTAAATGTAAACAATATAAATTTCTATTCAGTCTTCTCTTTTTGAACATCAAGCCCTGATTTTTCACCACTCAAAACAGTAATTCTTCAGGTCTCACCAAGCTGCACAGCAGCAACATTGGCCCTTTGAGGTGGTGAACAAACACTGAGGTTTACCACCTTCAGTTTCAGATTTCATTTTGAATCAGAACTGATTCAGGAAACCTAAAATCTGGTTTGATCATCCCAGACAGAGCAGCTTGTGCACCACCCCACCAAGGCCTGCATACTCCAGGAGAGACATGGAGCCAAACCCCAGGAACATTACACAAACAGGGGACGAAACCTGCTCAGGGGTGCAGGAAATGGGAATTTCTCTGTCTTCCTTCTACCAGGGATTCATCTACTGACACCCAGCCCCACCTATGAGCTGGGTAGGGGATTGGACTAGATGACCTTTAAAGGTCCCTTCCAAACCAAACTACTCTGTGATTCTACGATGTCCCCTCCCTGTTGCAGAGACTAACCATTTTCAGATCTCCCTCTGCTACCCAGATCCAAATTTCCTTGTAAGGGGCAGAGCTGTGATTGTTTTTAAGTAATAAGGAGTTCAAGAAGGTACATAAACACAAATGCATGCCATCAACCAGGTAAAACCACATACAATTTTCAGAATCTTTGCTGAGAGGTCTTGCTTTAAAATTCGCAAACATTTCTTATGGGCAAGGGCCCCGCAGCAGGCCACAGGGCTCTCTCTCAGGGAAGCCAAGCAATCTAGAAAGCAAACTCATAACGAGCAAACACCATGATCAGCAACAGGAATGGGCAGAGCAGGGTGGGGAAACGGTGAAATGGTTCATCAGAGGCAGAGAAACCTGTGCAGGCAACGCTGGTGGCAATGGCTGGCCCTGCTCTGCCCCAGCACAGCCACCCACCCCCTTCTGTTACTCATTCTGGGTTAAATCTGCAAGGAAATTCAGAAAAAGCAGGACTATGGCTTCCACCATTCACCACCATTTATCTCAGTTATGACTTGACTTCAGCAGAATTACACTTGATTTAAGCAGAATCAATATTTCCACAGAGAAACAGAAGGAAGCATCCAGTTTCTGGTGGTGACTGGTATAAATCCACAGAGGCACTGAAGTCAACTGAGCCATTACAAGTAACTAAAGAAATGACCTTCCTTTATCAAGGAAACACAGACATTTCTGTCTGGAGTATTTTTCTCTTCAGCTGTCATGTATGAGAAACCACTGTACTCGGGGCCACTCTCAGAGTACAACGAGGCAGTCAGCACAAAGCCCAGTCACCCACTCACGGGGACAACAGCAGCCGGATTGAAGAACTGCACATCATCAGTCTGCTCCACTTTCTCATCAGCTTCAAGGACCCTCACAGGCATCTCCAAATCAGCACCCACAAAGCTAGCTGCCTGCATGACTTGTTGAGCCTCAAATGGCCCTCAGCAACTTCAAAAGGCTCAGTCTGGAGCAAGATGACAGGCAGAGTCCCCTGCAACACGGCGAGTGTGTCCACCCCTCCAGCAATCCGCAACCTTCACACGACCCAGATGGATCAAACAGTCACTTCTGCTTACAAAGAGAGCAGTTTCTTTTCATATTCAAGCTGCCGCTCTACGTTACACTTCATGAAAAGCTTTAAACCTTTTGAGAAAGCAAGAAATTTCTCACATCCAGCCAAGTACAAACTCCAAGCTCTCACTTTTAGTAGCAGTCACCTTCGTTACACAAAATTAAGCAATGAGATAGTGAATGGTTCAATCTATTGCCTCCTTCAAACCATCCCTTTCATCCTCTGCTCCATCCCAGCAGTAATGGTCTGATGCAGAGAGGACAAATGAGGATTCACAAGCATTAACTCATTTTCCCACCACTGTTCCTGTTGTTCAGGCAATCACTTCCACGGCCATTTGAGAAGACGCTCCTGCTCATTTGCCCACATACACTGAGCTTCACTGTTTGTGCCTTTCCTGCATGTCTCCCTGCAAGCCCTGGGTTTTATTGAGAGATGATAAAAACACACTTTCTTCCAGGAAAAAAGCTTTGCTGTTATGCATTTTGTACTTCCTGGCTGTGAAAAATGCTTATTTTGTCCAGACTTGGAATTTTTGTTGTGGTTCTATAAGAGTGCATATCCAAGCTGCTCTATTAGGAGATTAAAACAGATATGCAAATACTTACTGAAGATTAATTAGCAAAAATATGTATACAAACTTCAGCCTTCAAGAAGTTTGAAAATCTGCTTTTGTTCAGCACAAAAATCCAGTTTGCTGCGCTTTGCCAGAAACAACGGAAATCTGTCTTCTTATGAGATTTAACCATCCTGGGTCAAATCTTTCTCATCTTCCCTTTTCAACAGTTTCCCATCAAAATACGTAACAGATACCAGTGAACTGAACATTTTGTAAGAAACATTTCTGAGCTCAACTTTCACAGAAGAAAGTATCTTGGTTAAAAAAGCAAGGACTGCCTGAGAAGGCTGCTAGCGCTCACTAGCTCTGCCCTCTGCACAACCACACCATGGCCCACTGAAACATCCTGGAAGAAGTCCTCCAGCTCTGGTCAGTCTTCCATCCCATGAAGATAAACCCAGAAGGGAAATTTTTGGTTGAAATGAAAAACAGTCTTACCAGTCCACCTTTCATCTGCAGAAAGGTGGCTTAAAGAAGGATGACTACTTCAAACAGAGAGAGAGAGAGAAGAAAAAATACTTCAAAATACTCTCAGGGCACGTCCTGCTCCATCTGGGAGATGAACAGAATGCTGAAACTACAGGATCACCTCCTGCCCATCTGGCATGTAAGACAAGAAGGTAAGATCACAGCATCACAGAATGGTTTGGGTTGGAATGGACCTCAAAGATCATCTACTTCCAACATGGGTAGGGACACCTTCCATTAGACCAGGTTGCTCCAACCCCATCCCAGCTGGGATGGGATGATAAGCAGGAAGTGGTTTTTATTTAAACCTCCCAGCACTGCCCAAGTAGGCTGGTCCCTTTTCAAGGCAGAGCTACACTGTGCTCGTGTGCTGAATCTCTGCTCATCTGGCAGCGGAACAGAGAGTGGGCAGCGGAAAAAGGAAAGGAAAGCCCACACCACATGGCCCCTGGCTTCTGGCAGATAGGGGTGAGAGATTTTTAAGAAGAGGGAAGATAAGTGAGAAAAGGAGAACAAAAAAAAAAACACCCAAAAAACCAACAAACCACCACCTGATGAAAAGCTCTGCCTGCCCTCAAAAGCTGCAGAAACTGCTAGGCAACAAAGGTCTGAAATTTGAAGTGCTGGCGCTCACAGCAGGTGTGTTTTCCAGTACCAGGAGACAAGGTTTGAGCTGGAGGGGAGAGGAAGAGATCACAAGATGAATGAAAAAGCCTCAGTGAGTTAAGCAAAACTTCATATTAGGAAGGTTTATCCCACAGTTTCACAAAGGGGTGAGGAAGGCAGTGTAGGAACTCAAGGTGTTATTTCCTGGGGATATCCCCTCCAGATTCCTGAGCTGAAACAAAACCAGCTCAGTAGCATTTCCAGATCTTAGGATCTTACTGCAAGCCTGTCAACAGCTGTGAGTTTATTCTGAAAGCACCAGCCTCTAGATCCACGTGGCAAAGGAAAGAAAAAAAAATAAATAAAAAAAATTTTTGAAAAATCAATTAAAAAATAAGTAAAGCCCCTACCATTATGGCTGCATGAAAAGCTAGGAAAAGGCTAGAATTTAGATGCTCTTATCTGTATGGTAAATTAAAACATAACTAAATTGAATTCTAATCTCACATTCTTTTTATTACTATTATTATGGTATCATAGTGAAAATACCAGATCAGACAGACTATGATCTGGGATAAACAAGGAATGCTGCCTACAGGGATACGATTGGTGGTGATTGTGCAACATCCACAGAGCACAGGTAATTTAAATCAAGCCAACAATCCCTCCTGGCAAAACCCAGCACCCACACTCAATGCAGTCACCAGCATTTAAACCAATCTTAGAAATCTGACCAAACAGAACTTTAGTGTTATTTGCAGAAGTGTTGGGGTAATGGAAAGTTTGTATCTGTATGATCAACTCTGCACCACAATCTTCCCTGATACACAAAACACTAATTCACACAAATGCTTTCTTGCTCCTTCTCATTTTTATAACCATCTATGTGCATTGTGTATGAGACCCAGAAAAAACATGCAACCAGCATGTGCTAGAATGGATTAAAATAAATCAACTATTTTCAATTTTGAAAGAGATTTAATAAACACAGAATTCATACTTCAGGTGTTTCCAAGTGTTCCAAACACCCCAGGAAAGTAGAAAAAAAAAAGTTTCTCGTACAAGAAAAACCTATGTATTGCTCACTAATTTGAATAGTTTTGATATTGAAAGAAAGAGTTAAAAGTTCATCTGATGCAGAAATAATGACAAACCCCTCACAGCGCCTCGCACAAACATGAACTGCAATTGTGGGTTCTGACACTGAACCAAATTCAGGACTGCATAACCTACCCTTCAATAGCAGATTAAATACTTAATAATGGATTCAAAGTATGTAATGCTAACTTCTCATTGATCAACACACTATACAGCAGCAAACCATAGAGAGAAAAGCTGGCTTGGTCCTTCAACAGTTGTTTGCAGATGTACATATGCTAAGGAAGCATGTCCACTATTTTCAAATACAACAGGTCTGTACTTCTAAACCAAAACATTTCTTAGGCCCCAATGTTAATTATATATATATACATATATATATATATATATATATAAAAAAAAATACAGCTACAAACTCTTATTAACTGTATTTGCCAAAAGTACAATCTGCATTCCGTAAGAGTAAGTGTTACTAAATGCATTTTCCATTTTTTTCCATTTGTTTTATTTTCAGAGCATTATGTAACAAGAAGGATGCCCTGCTCAGGATGTAGAGCTGTAGGTCCAACACAGAACCCAATGTGCACCTGAAGACTCATCAGTAAACAAAGGGAATTTAAGGGGAATGTATGAAACGCACTCAAGAGTGAAAACAGATGCCATTTGTTGAATTTAAATTAAAAAAGGCACCATCATGGAGAATACCTCAGCAAGCAGTGTTTACAGCTAAAAACAGCACCTCAGATCAGGACAAGTGATATGGAAGAAGAGTTGTCTGTGCAGAACATCTCCACATGCTGCAAACAAGCATGATCACTGGTTCTGCAACACAACCCTGAGAAGAAGCCATGCCTTTGGCTGCCTCTGACACAGTAGTTTACAAAGACTTCTTCTACAATCATCTGTTCAAACTCTAACCCCTATCATGAATGTCACTGCTTGGAGCAAATCTGCTCCAGAGACTAAATATGAGCATCCTAACTGGGTATCCAGCTAGCCCATGCCTGAGGCCAGAAACCCAGCAGTTCTGGGAAACCACTTATCTGCATTTTCTAAATTTATCCTGAAACAGAGCTGGTCTCTCATAATCACTTACCAAACACACAAGGCTGTCCAGCACTTATGGCCCCTATAATTTTTGGGAACACTTCCAGATCAGGATTGCTGGGGGAAGGAAAAGAACTTCTTCTTATATCTTACCAAATATTCTCAAATCTCTTCTAAATCCCTCCTTTCTCATCCTCACAGGTCTGTTTCCGTGATCTCCCAGGACTACAGTTTCCAAGTGGGAATACAGAAATGTTAAAAAGCTGTTTCTATCACATGGACTATGCCTTCTCTCTCCTCTGTATTTTGAGGTGGTTACGTACAAAACAAAGGAGAGGAGGGAGCCAAAGAATGAAAAGTCTTCCTAGGGATGTGGGAGCACACGAGGAAGTCAGTAAAAACTGGAGCACGGTGTGGGGTGAGTAGGTGGAAGAGAGAAACACAAACTCTTCCTGCTCCATCACGTTTACACCTGGTTGCCTCATCCTCCCACTCCCAGTCTGCCCCTCTGCTGTGGCCAGAAGAAACCCCACAGCACCTCAGCATCTTCCTAATCAGGATGTGAAGGCTATTATATGATGGTGTTACAACTGAAAATCCTACAGGCACAAAACTAGACTCTGTAGACCACTGGCCCTCCCACACTGCTCTAACACATTACTGTCTGTAGCTAAACAACATCTCCTTAACACACACCCCTCTGAGTCCTCTTTCAGTGCCCTTCTAACATTTTTGAATCCCTCTTAACACATTAATCTTGTGCCATCACCTGTAGATAGAAAGTCAACTGTTCTCCTGCCACACCACAGCAAGCCATACCTCAAACCCAGATCCCCAAATAGCAAACAAATGGATCTGTTGCTTGACTTGGAGTGGAAGAACAGATGGAGAAACATCAGCACTAATTCAATAAACCTCACAGCCTCTGATTCTGCTTAGCCAGAAATAAAATATATGTATACCATGTGACTGATTTTAAGATCCCTCTTAAACACCTTAAACACTCTGTTGAACATAAACTGAGTATTTCTGAAATTAAACACTTGCTAAGGGGCCTGCTAAATTGGGGTGCACAAAAAAAAAAAAAAAAAAAAGTATGTACAAGGCAAATCCTCTTGCAGCTCTGGCTCAGAAAAGCAGAAAAGTATATTTAGTTATAAAAGTAAAGTCACTGAAAAAGCATCCTTATTTGAGAGGCATCACAGAGATTACAGCCCAGACTTCACCAATTACTTATGTAAAATCAGAACAATAGCAAGTGATAATCATGGATTGAAAAACATTCACAAAACCCTTCTGCTACTAGTAAGTTATTCCCCATGTGTGTTAATTAAATAATTTTAATTTTGGAAATACAGACTTGTACTAATTTACAGTTTCACAGACTGAGCCTCCTGATTGTTACCAGGAAATCTGAAGGGAAGAGCAAGCCCAGAGCTGTGCAGAAACACTTTAGAACAAAAAGCAGAGAGACCAGCAAAAGTAAAAAGCAAAAGTAAAAAAAGTTTACAGTGAAAAACTCAGAGACTGTTGCAACTCTTTGCAGGGATTAGAAAATAACAATTTTTTTTTTTTTTTGAAATGGGCTTTTTTTTCCTCTCGCTTCCCTTTTTCAGAGCACATAAATCACTCTCAGCTGTGAAGGAACTACAAGCGTTTGGCTTCGCTGGGGAAAAAAAAATGTTACTAGACAGAAATAAAATCAGCAACCAGATCAGTGTTTGTATGTGTTACAAAGCAGCACTTCCAACACTTCCAACCCCGCACGCTCCCGGTGCCTCGAAGCCATTTTCCCCACTGCCATAAGAGCCCTGCCGAAGATGGAGCTGGCAGGGGATTGTGTTACTGCCCTGCTCCTGCACTCTGCAGCTGTGCACTTACTCAGGGAGTTCCACCAGCCTGTCCCATGGCTGTGCTGCCTCTCCAGAGCCAGCACCCTGCAGGCAGCACCACCCAGCCCCAGCATTGGGGAGAATCAGGATTCAACCACAGACCCTTCACTCTGGGAGTAATTTAAACTCAAAGAAGGCTTTGCAAACTGCACCATTTCCAAAGTTATCTTTATATGTATTTTTCCCCTATAAAACTACTGCCATCCTGCACTATCCTTCCTACTCCATGTGCACTGCAGGACACTGTCTACTGTGCAGTTTTCGTCTTGGAGATAAAACAAGCTCCCCCCAGGAATGATACACAACTGATGAATGTTTATTGATGATGAATATTTATTTGCTTATATGAAAATTTATTAGTGAATGCTGCTATTGACTCTCAATCTCTGGTGACCTACACAGGTTCTGTGACAGTTCCTTGTTTGGGTCTCAAAAGAACCATTCCATGCACCTTTCCTGTCTGAGGATGAAAAGCCACTGCACACCACGAACAGAATACTTCCAGGGATGGAAAACTTACATAAGGAAGCATCTTTTTTTTTCCATGAAGTACTGCAAAAGCTGAGAAGGGAAAGTTTATCAGATAAACAGAAATTCAAAATGTCACCAGTGAAATTAGTTTTTGAGAAAAGTATTTACACTGCAGCTGAATCAAGCTACTTCGCAGACAAACCAAGGCAAAACTACAACAATGGAGAATGTTTTATGTCTGCTCTTAAATGATTGTATCCTAATTATGGCAGAATTTCACCCCTTCCCAATGCTGGCTGGGAGAATCATTGTAAAATGCAGGGTCCTGCAAATTAGCAAGCAAGAGAACAATAAATTCCCCCCAAGGATAATGCATCACAAAACACGCTGCATTCATTTATTTGGCGTAGTGCAGTTTAATTACTTGTAAAAATAACGACTCCTTTGTAGGGGCCCTCACTACCATGCGTTGCTGCTCTGTGTTTTGCTGAGTGGGACGAGCTGTGTGCCAAATCTGTGTGCATGGATTATACAGCAAGAGCACAGGCAGAGTGCAGAAAGGAGGTTATACAGTGTCCTTTTTGTTTTGACAGCACATAAATGACACTTGCTCTCTTCACAGAATTTTCTGTGTTTTGAAGCTCAGTATTTCTCCTCCCAATAGGGTTTTTCAAGTCCTGATGCCATCTTATTGCAGAAAATGCCTAGCATTATAAAAAAGTCACTGCTAGGGGATCAGGATGTGCCCATTTTGTCACCATCACCCTCCTGTGGGGAGGGCTGTGGCCATCCCCAAGTCACTGCTCCAGTCAGTCCCAAGGTCTTATCACAATGCTCCACCACCATCCCACCCACTGAGAAAGGGAACCAGGATTTCCAGCACCCATGGATTTCTGTTTGTAGGGTTTCATGGGAATAGAAGAATTTTCAGAGTAAAGGGACCTGTAGCAAGGCTGTCAGATGTTTATACATTGTATTTCCACCCAGAAGTCCAAGAGGAAAACAAATCACAAAGAACAGTTTAAGGATATACCAAGAAGAACAGGAATTGGAACCTTGATGGTAACATTTCTGCAGTTGCTTGTGTCTTATTTTCAAAGACAAACTGCAAAGGTCATCAGAGAAATTCCATGGATTGGGCCAGCAGCTTCCTTAAAGCCAAAGGCACAGAACAATGTGACGGAATCCCAGTCCTCTTTCCATTCCACTGAGTGAGAACTGCCATTTCAAAACTGGAACCAGTTGTGAACTACTTCACCAAATACATGAATAGTGTTGTAATAGTTTTGTTTACTTCCCATTTTTATTTAAATTACCAGTTCTGCTTGTATTTGGGTTACAGTATTTGCTGTGAGCTCTTCAATTAAGTTTTGGCCAGCTTAAGCTTCCTGACAGTATGTAACGCCTGTTAATGTGGTTAGTCTCACCTTGGAGAACCTTGCTGCAGTTACAGGATGAATTTGCACATCCCATTTTTACAACAGAGCCTGTGAGATAGTTGTGTTTTCACAGTGTAACTGTTGACCTTGATGGAAAAAAACTTAACACTGTCATCCTCCCTGCATTACTGCCAGTAAGGGTGGCAGGAGAAGATATTTGGGTATAGGGCCCATCCCACCCTGCACCTTCTTCACTCACTTTCCTGAGTGGCTGCCTGAATTAAACAATTAAATTTAAATGCAATCACTCCAGCAATACAGATCATATTTTCTGCTCCCCAACACGGCACCCAACAACTACAGAAAACAGAATAATTTACAGATTGTAAGAGGGGATGTTGCATGATAATGTGTACAGCACAGCAGACTCCTAAACATGACTTTGGGTCACTCAACATAAACCCAAAGTATCTGAGAAGTCAATTCAGAAACACAAAGTTTATAACAAAGATTAAGAGAACCAGGCATCAGAATAACACACACAGAGACTAAATCTTTTCTCCTATACAAACAGCCCCCTGGAGATTTTTCTTAAGCTCTTTGTCTTTATTAGCCTCAGCTGTTAAAGCTAGATCTCCAAACATTTGCTGCTCAAAACTAACTTGTCATCTTCCAAAGGATTCCTTGTAAAGCAGTGCAATAAATGCTCATGCCACTAGTTGCTTGCTAAGTGTTGTAAGGCCTGGCTGTTTCTCAAGATCATTTACAAGAGACCTGTTTCTGTTAAATATTCTGTTCTTTTTTAAATATTTGCATTAATTCTTACCTTATATTTTTTTAACCTACAACAGTAAAATGCTTATTCTCCACAAGATGAGCCTTATTTTAATATAATGATCACTATTTCATTTAACTAAAGAACTCCCTCTCTAAAAAGTAAGAACACAACAGTCCACCACCACCAAGCTTGTTATCTCCCCTCTTTTGGGAGGTTGTGCTTGCATGAAGAAAAGCTTTTTCATTTGTGTTTGCATAAGATTTGTCTTAATTAGTCAATATTACAGCGACTCACTTCGGCCTTTAAAAGACAGCTGGAAGCAGAATACTGAGCAACAAGAAACACTCCCAAAAAATATTATTGCATTTTCCCTAAACCCTCAGGACTGCCCCCATTGCTGCTGGCAAGAACAGTAAAAGTAAAATGATCCCAAAATTGCCTTTAAGGATGTAGGTACAGCACCCAGACACCACTGAGTGATAATGTACAGCAAAGCCAAGCATGGTGGAGAATGGAAAACCAGCAGACGAAATCACCAAATAAATCATCCTTACTCTGTCAAAAGCTGGTGCAGCTTCTGGTAGCCCCTCTCCAAGGCCAAGCTCACAGGCGTTGCCCCTTCGTTGTTGTGGATGCTGAGAGCTCCTCTTCCACCCGGCTGCTGGAGCAGAAACCACGTCAGCCGCAGCAGCCCCAGCCTCACCGCAAAATGCATCAGGGTTTCCCGAGGGATGTTCTCTGGGAAGGGAGGAAAAGAAAGAAAACCAACGGGAGTTTGTAGGCTTGCAGGTCAGGGGGATGTTATATCCTCACATCCCAGCCCCACCACACATGGCTGGAAGGAGCTGACAGCCCAAAGGAACCTGCAGCACCTGGAAAAACAGCCTGGTTGCCAAATATCCAGGGACACCAGCCTTAAAGTGAGGGACATGCTTCGGTGGGGCTGGAGTGCTCAGGACCTCTCATGCTGAGATTGACCACAGAAGTCAACGTGAAAACCCCACCATTTCCTGAACAGCCAGAGCCACCATCAAGCTACAGCACACCCAAACAGGAACGTGGTCAGGTGGGTTTTCCTGGATGTCCAAACCTTCTCCTCACACAACCAGAACCAGGTTTTAGGGACGGACAAATTTTGTTATTTAACGGGATGCTGATTTATCCCAAGACATGAAGAAAGCCATGAAGAAAGAAAAAAACCAAAACAATTACATTTGATGCACATATCCAAAGCAGTTATAAAAGAGAACTGTTAAAAAACTCATATAGAAAAAAAAAAAAAAAAAAAAGAAGAAGAAAAAGAAGCAATGGTTTTCTTTCCTGGTTTGATTATGGCTCAGACCAGCTTTTCCCAGCTTAATACAGTAGCTCTGTCATTCTGAGTAGCAGCATTTATAAACTACCAATCTCCACTGCTGCTTTTTGTATTTAATAACCATGACCTTCTAATTTGGTAAAAGTCACTCTTGAGCCTGAGCTTTCATTTCAGAAAAATAACCCCCTACTCCAAAAGCTGCAGCCCTAGAATAATGCTCTGAAAAGCTTTAACCAGAAATGAGCTCCAGATGCACTGCTGAAATCCAGAATTTGCAGATCAAAGCTTGTTATTTCTGTATGAAAGGCAAAAGCATTTGGGTTAAAAAAACTGCAAGAAATAAAAATTTGTTCTTTTAATTAACAAAGGATTTCAGTATTGACTGACATCAACAACAACAAAAAGCACCAACTGGGTCTCAGAAAGCTATACCAATGAGCACACTTGGTATAAACCCTTTAACATCACAGAAATGATTTATTGGGTTATTAATTTGGGTGCCAGCCAAACCTATACAACAGATTTTAAAATGCACACACATAATAGTTTTAAGATTTAATTTTGCATTTTTTTTTCTTTAAGAAGTGTGCCCCAAGAGAAATCACTTCCTCAAAGTGCTGCTGTTTTTTTTTTTTCTTATTTACCTACTTTAGGGATGTCATTAGGACCTTCAGTGAAAAACAAAACAAAGCAAAAACGGGCAGTTCTCCCCTGCCTCACACACAATTTTTCACAACTTTTTGGATCAAATTCTGAAGAACTAATCTGTATGCAAGAACCAAAGGCTTTCTGGCACCATTTCTCTTCTGAATGACTCTAAATTAGGTCTCTGGGCTACAAACCAAGTCTTCCCCCTAACCTCCTCTTGATTACCATAACGCAAAACCAAGCTGCCCTGAATACACGAGTGTGTCTGAATGGAGGTTCCAGCTGATCAGAGAAAAGGGAATGGCTGAGCTCTTCTCCCAGAGACAAATTCTCAGCCTTTGGCTAAGTAATGAGAAGGATTTGGGTATTAAATGTTACAGAAATAGCACAACATGGAGGTTAATCAATGGTTGCAGTCCTGGATTTAAAGAAAAGTAAAAAATAACACAGCATATAGCCAGACACAAAAGAAAGGGTACTGATGAGGCTGCAAAATGTGGATGCAGGTAGGATTTTTCCAGAGTGAAAGCAAATGTTCAATGTTTTACTCAAGAATTTGTACATACACAAAGCTCCCACACTGCCTGTATACTGACTGGCAGAGACAACTTAATTACTGTAGCGTAATTCTTCCTACAGAGATGCAGGAGGCACAAAATCACTTCTGTTAGAGCAAACAACTGCAATCCAAATAAAGAATGTGTTGCACTGGTCTGACCACGTTCTGTTCTCACATGGGATCTCCTGCTATGGCTGCTTTGTTGAAAGGGAAAATCATCTTCCTAACTAGAACAGACAGAATTGCCCCAGAGCTGAGCAGCATAGATCTGCAAAGCATAAGCACAGATCCCTGGACCAAAATGCTTCCTCCTCTTGCAGCTGAGAGCATTACCAATAAGGAAAAGCATCTTCTGCTCACCAGCTGATGGTTCACCACTGAACACACACTACCAACTGCAAGTTCTGCAAGATGCAGGCAGATATTTCTCCTGTCCCTGAGTCAAATGGGTGCTTCACTCTGTCTCATATGTCCAAAGATTAAATGGCCCCTCCCAGTTGTCACAATGCCTCCCCAGTTGTCCCAATCTGCTGATATGACTGCACCTTCTTTCTGAGAACATCCTTTCTGTTCTATTGAAACAATCTTCCTCATCACTGAATCACTGGACAGGGTATTTCCAGAGTTTGGATGGAGGTGTCTGCAAACACAGCTGAAGTGAATGTGGCCCTGCCCTGATGCCTTTGGGTGGTGACAATGTGCACACAGGATCTGCAGAAGAAGAGGTGGCATGTTGCCACCAGAGCAAACACACAGGCTCACTATCCACTTTTGGAAGGCTCTGCCTGACACAGAACCTGGCACGAGGCCACCCTAACAGATGGGCACAGATGATGGCAGCAAAGAGACAAAGTACTGTACATCCAACAACTGCAGGGGCCCCGGGCAATGGCTTTGGAAGGTTCTGGAGTGTGCAAAACTTGCATGGTGACAGTTAAAAAGGCATGTGCCATCTGTGGGCTGGATTAACTACTAATACATAATGAAAATACATCTGTTGGTGTATAGTGTTGTGCAAAACCAGACAAGAGCTGGTCTGCATCAAGTATGGACGTTTTGCTGAAGGGAGAAGGGAGGAAGACAGACAGATCCCTTCAGACTTCCTACCTTTGAAGGGATGGAAATCCAGTCAATGATTTTATAATCTTCTCATGGTGCAAAATGTCCCACACATGAAAGAATACCAAAAGCTTTAACACGCAAAAGCCAGAGCTCCTTCTCCTACCACATACCAAGCAAGAGCTCCTCATCTTAAAATGGCTGCCCTTTGAATGTCAACAAGAAGCTTCTGGTAATTAGGAAATTGTGAAAATACAAGACACACGATACTGAAAAGGCCAAGATTGTTTTGTTCCTTTCTCGTTTCCTAGTAATAGGCAAGAGTTGAAACATATGATTATTGCCCCATAATGGCAGAGTACTCTAGTCCAGCTGGCAAAACACAAGACTTTGGATATATTATTTTTGTGTCATTTTTTTCTGCTGTGATTCATGAACAGACAGTTTATCTGCGCAACTGAGGACCAAATTTCCATAGAAGACTGTCATATATACTTTGCTAATAGTAAAGGATTAAGGTTTAAGGTGCTATTAGCACAAAACAAATAAGCATTGAAGGGGAAAAAAAAAACTTTGGGTATGACACGCCCAAGAACACTAAGTAAAAACATTGATTTTAAACCTGATTAAATAATAACAACAAAAAAAAATTACTGTTCCTTTTTTAAAATAACTTTCCAGACAGAGTAACCTACACCTGATGCACAGTTTATCCTCCATGCCTTGAGACATCTCATGAGCCAACCATGGAATGGGTAGCATTGCTTTGTGACCTTTACTTGGGTCTCAAACAAACTCATGTACTCTCAGCAATTTGGAAATCTACCATCACATCTGGCCTCAAAATCTTGCTTTCTGCTGGAAGTGTTCTCACTGCTCAGATAAATCCTTGAAAAACAAAGGTAAAAACCCCCAGAACTAAGCTGCCACCTCACAGTGAGTTCCTGGAGGAAGGCTCCAGCAGACAACTGCACAGCAGAAAGGTCAAGGCAAAGATGTTGTGTTTGGAGTTATGAGCTCAGTTAATAAAAAGATGTGTGGATAATTCCATTCTTAATCTGATAAACAAGACATTTTTCAAAGCACACCAAAAGATCTCCATGTCCCCATTCCCACTAATATCAAAGGGAACAGGAACATTCTCATGCCAACAATTTCTCAGCCACAGACTAAACGGTACATCTCACTCTTCAGCAGCACATTTCTGATACTGTCTGAACAAGAATTACTTTCTGCTTCCCATTTTCCACTGCAGAGGGCACTAAATTTAGGTATGGAAAAGACTTTTAACATCTTATCAAGGACTGCTGCTGAACAGAGCACTTTATGCTGTTGGCACTGAACAGACCATGCTGATTTATACCATACCATTCTTTATCAGACAGCACAGAAGCTGAGCAGCAGACTGGAAAGGATATGAAACCCAACCAAAAGAACACCTGTAACTATTACATTGAAAGGGTTCCAAGAGAAACTATAAAAAGAGTGCAGCAGATGAACAGATTAGAGCTCCATGTCTGAAATACATCATCAGTAGCATAACTTTAGCATCCTCCCATGGGAAAAATGACTAGATACTAATAACCGCATTCTGAAAATTTTTAAAAGGTTTTCTAGCGTTTTTTGCTTAAAGTAAGATTGTTTTGGTGACTTTCTTTCTTCAGACTTTGTGCAAAAAAAAATGCAATCCATGATCTCTATTCCCAGTGACACTCATGTTGTCCTGTACATTGAAATCCTACTGGTTTTGTACATGAAGCTATTAAACCCATAATCCTAATACATTTAGAGCATTTCAAACCAGGGCAGAGAGTTTCCCTCTATACCCACCCCCCACCTGGTGAGGTCATGGAGTTTAATTTCCCCAACAGTACTTATCAAAGGACCATGTTTATCCTGGAGCATTTCTGGGAAGCTTTACATATTCAACACATCAGTAACTGCAATCAGTTAAGTGTTCTATCTAATCTGATGGTCTCCTGGTTATCTGCTTGAAAACCTGGCTCACTACCTCAGAGCAGTCCTTACACTCCCAGGAGAATTGCTCCATATCATGGTGATCACAGCAAGCCTCTGTCAACATTAACCAGCTCCTGAAGCACCATCTCAGAAAGCTCATCCAACCAAAAATCAGCCATGGCTCTGGATTTCATCACCCACTTTTAAAAAGCAAAATGGAAAGACTGTTTCCTCAAAGGTGTTGTCAGAATATTACTTCCAAATTATTTTGAAAGTGATACAATTAAGCTCTCTAAGCTTTTTATACCTGAGCCTCAGATCCTCCCTAATTTTTTTCTTCTGCAACGTAAACAAGCCATAATCATTACTCATACCTCAAAATATTCAGTTGTGGTTTTCTAGTTAGCTTATTTTCTCTTCAGTAATTTAAAACAGAACATCACAGTCCTGTATTTACATTGCATACATCCTCAGGATACATATTAAATTTTGATTTCTAGACATAAAGTGTAACAATCTGTTCCATTTAAATAGCTGCTTTTAAATGCCACTGAGAACAGCAAATAGCCCCACTTTTGACAGCAGTAACAACTATGTTCTTTAGAAAGTTACAGTGCACTTGTAATTATTAAGACAGACATGATTATATGGCACCTGAAAGAAATGCTGTGTTTGGAATACCACAGTAACAAGACTAATCCTTAATTATGGATATTCTGAAATTGTGGATGCCATTGGAGTTCATACAGATAGACAGAAAACTAAGAGCAAGGCCCAGGAACTGCTCGCTATGGAGGGACAGTCTATGTATGCCTGGTGAAGAGCACAGCTGTGCCTCAGGGACCCTGCTCTTCCCCAGTCACACACTGTCCCAGGCTCTCTTCTGCCTCCCAGTTCATCCCACCAAATGCTTGGGTACCCTCTGCCTATCCCAGCAGAGACTCCAGAGAATGGAGCCCAGGGACCTCTGATGTCGGGTATCTTAGGTCTATCTTATCTAACTGATGTCAGGTATCTTATCTGACTCCCATGCCCAGTTCTGCAGCTGTTTACTGACACAGCAGATGAGTTCAACAGCCTCAGGAGACTGAGGTGGGTGAAACTTGCAGCAGCCTCTCTGCCCTCTGGGGTGACAGCAGTGAACTCCCTGCCCTCTGCTCCAAGCCTGGCCAGGACTGAGTGCAGGCAAAAGCAAGGAGAAGCCTCCACATAAAGCCACCCCCTCCTCAAAATCCCTCCTGGAGTTGTGCTCAGTGGTAGATCTCGTATCCAGCTTCTGCCTGCAGAAAGCCATTACTTCCTAACTTTTGCAGAAGTTAGACTCCTACTTCAGACCTTTGAAAAATCGACTTTTAAACGTGTTTGACAACAGCAGCCTCCTCTGAGCAGCAGCTCCCCATCGGGCTGTGGCACTCCGGGAGCTGGCGGAGGCTCCCGGCTCGCTCCTGCCTTCCGAGGTTTCTACCGAACAGCAGCGTTTTGTTTCCAGCCCACAAGAGCCCATAGAGACGTGCCAGCTCAGAGGCAGCGCTAAGCATCTTTCAAGAAGGGATCTGACATTTTCTTTTGTTCTCATTTCTATAGTATGTTCTCCTTGGAGAAGGTTATTTGAAGCTATCTGGTGCTGACATTTAGGGAAATGTGAAACATGAATTGCAATAGCTGTTCATAGGTAGTGAAGCAGCTTCAGGACAGGCTGTCCCACTGCAGGCATTGGCCAGAATGTGCCTAATTGTTCAAACACTCCTACAGTGCAATCTTTGCAGCGCTTTTCTCTCTCCCACACAAATTAACACACAAGCACCAGTATTAGGGTGCTACATTTTAGCACAGAGGTTTTCCTAATCTAGCGCTCCATCATAAACCAGGGACATCTCTTCCATCTCACTCTAGCAAAACGGAGTTTCATGACCAAAAGGATGCTTATGCATGCAAATCCTTCCTGTCACAATCACAAAAATTCCCCCAAATCCCCTATGTGTAAATATCTCACTGCAGAAAAACTACCAAATAACTCTTCCTCTAACAAAAAGGAACATACTTTATAGCACTAATATTCTTGAATTAAATTTGAGTTTAGTGACAGATTTATTCACCTCTATCTACACACACCTCACCACAGGATGCCAAAATACTCAAGAGTTACAGAATTTGGCACTGTAGAGCTCCCCCTTCTCTCTGTGGATGCCACAGATGCTCCACAAGTTCATTAACATACAGAGCCCTGCATAACCACAACTTCCAGGCACACAAGAACATGCTGAGCAAACCAATGTAAATCTTATGGCCTGGTTTCCCTAAGTGCTGATTTTCCAAAGAATAATCAAAGTCAAAAACAGAAACCAGATCTCAGACTCCCTGCAAAATCAGCAACAATTCAGAGTCCCAAAGTTTTTGTTAAGATCACTGTGACTATGTTATATCACTTACACCAGAAATGTCTGCATTATCGTAACACTTCTCAAATGCAGAAAGAAACATCAGTGACTTCCACACAGAGGAAAAAAATACCCACCTCCTTGTAAACATGACAGCTACTGAATTTCCATGAAGAAGCCATTAAATATGATCAAATATTTTAATGTCTGCTAACACAGGAATTGCCTGTCCTTGAGCTTTACAAAACCAGTCAGCAAGCTGGAGAAAAATAAAGCAGGGAAATCTCCTGTGGAAAACCCTGTTGCAGTGAGCAGAACTAAGCCTGCTGCACCAAGCAAGCCACATTCCAGCCCTATTCAAGTGTTTGTGCCATCGCATCTTATAAAAGATAACAGATGCCTCACAGTCACATTCCTGAAGTGAAACTATTTGCCAAAATACCCTGAAAATTTACAGCAATGACTTGTACATACTGGAACTAGTCTCCTGATCCCATGTGTGTTTCCTTTTACTCCCTTGTGACAAAATAAGCAGAACTCTAAGGGCAGACACACCACAGCACCCTTAACACCTCAGCATTTCTGCTTCAGCAGCCACTAGAGACTTTGGGCCAGCCTTGGGGTTTACTTCTAAGCTCTCAGTAGCCCTCACTGCTGTGGTTAAGCACCAAGTTTTCCCACCCTTCCCTTCTTTTATTTGCAGAATTTTCCAGGCTTATTAACTTATTAACTGCAGTGTTAACCTGTCCTACATGCAATCAGGGATGTGATATAAACCCTCAGGGCCAGAGCCTCAAGTTCTCCAAGAAAAATCACAGGTATTTTTCATGTTACAGTTGTTCTGCACCTATGCTATAAAACCAACATTTACTACAAGCCACTGTGTGCCAAATTTGTGGCACAAGGATCTTTCTAGGAGCATCAGATATTCTACAGACACAGGGTTCTTTTACAACACAGCACTATGCTGATACACACGCCATTGTTACACACACACACACAAACAAAAAGCCTTTCAGGGTGTATGTGAAAATACTGACTGTCAGCTCGTGCTATTTCATAAGAGAAGATCAGGAGAAATCATGAATTATGATTATATATTTTATATTATATATTTTATATTATATATTTTATATTATATATTTTAAGGAGGATGAAGGGCAAGATATGGGATGTGGATGGACATCACATCTCATCTCTGAGCTCAGAGGCCACCACACCCTTTGGAAGGTACATGGCAGGTTCCCAAGGCAGGGAACCCTTTCTCCCAGGCTTTTTTCCTCTCTCCCAACCTGCAAATCTCACTGTGCCCCAGAAGTCCTCACCGGTCAGGGACTGCTCCGCTCCCAGCACGTTCCATTCTGCTGGCAGCTTCAGGTGTCGAAATGCCAAGGCCACTTTCTCATCCAAAAAGTCCACGTCTGCAGCAGGTGGCCTTGACCTGTCCAAGAACCGTGTGAAATTCAGCGCCTGCTGGTTGCCAGCACAGGTGGCCAGAAACTGGGCGGCATCATAGGCTTCATCCTGGACAAACTGGAAACTCTCTTCTGCCACAACCAGAACAGGGTGACCTTCTCGAGAGGCACAAAGTGCCACCTTCACTGTCTCACAGCAGTCATGGCCTGCAAAACAAAATTCAGACAAATGGTAAAAAAAAAAAATGGAAAAATGGCATGGGCTGAGGAAACATAACTGAGCAATTCCTTTGTCACACACACTCTGCATTAAATCAAGTAAGATTAACTCAAGTTATTGAGGGCCACAAATCTAAAATAACAGCATCTTTGGAATTTATATACATCATCAGAGATAAGTATTTCTTATAGATTTTAAAAGGAAAATATGTATAACACTTCTCTGTCCCAGTATAAACCAAGAACTAAAAGGCACCCCAGCTATTTATATTCAGCAACAAGCAATCTCAAGAGTTTTAAGTAATTTCAGTAAAAGATTTTGCTAATGTACCAAAAGCCAGGTTTCTTTTGCAGCTCTGCAGGACTCCAGTAACTCATCAGAAACTAGAATCTGAGTGCTGCAAAACTACATACTCCAAATGCTGTCACAGCACTTGGCTTGCACTGAAAACATTGAAATTTCACCTAAAACAAAGGTCTGCATGGCTACGAGATCATGACCTGCCTGGGCATGCCCTGCCTGTGCTCACTGCTGCACCTGCCCCTTGCATTTGGGTTCACACAACAAAACCAAAACCTAAGCTACTTCTGCTAAATAAAAACATGGAAATGGCCACTTTCTGTATATACAAAACCAGAGGGATGAAAGTTTGGTAATTTCTTTATTTATTTAGGGCAGGGGAAACAGGAGAAAGGAGGCCCTGGCATGGCAGCAATTTCATTGACTCAGAAACTTGAGGGGAAATAAAAAAAAAAAAGACCAAACACCAAACCAAACACCTTTTTGGAAATTTAAAAGGAAAATTATACTATGTGTCCAACACAACCAGAACTTGTAGTTGTCAGGCATGCCCCTTCAATAATAAGGTTTGTGTTGTAAGTTCACTGTGTGGCACAGTTTCTTGTTCCAGCCTCAGACTGACGTCAGGGCTGTTTTTGCCAGAACAGCATGGACCCTGCACTAATTACTGGAAAAGCTTCTTTTTGCCCATGACCTCAGCATACTACCACATTCATGAAACCCTGCTTAATTAAATACAAAATGATGATTTATTTTTAAAGGCTTGAAAATTCCATTTAAGCCCCTATTTGTGGTCAGTGGGAAAGTTTCCTTCTTCTGATGGGGCCTTTTGCTGTTGATTTCCCTGACAAAAGGGAAAATATGTCCCTAATCTTCATGGTCTTTCAGCCAACCTCACAAATCTGTTCTGAGGCTTTTGGCATCTGTACAGATTTTGTCTGCTGAAAGAGGCAATCCTGAAGTTAATTGAAAGGTCAAAACTGCTATTAGGACACTGCGGGTAACACCAAAATTGTCAGAGATGAGGCTGCGGCTTCCTAAGGAGAGCAAATGCAGCTGGAAAGGTATCAAAGGCGAGTGGAGAAGGGGAGGAAAATACACATGGATGTTGCTGCAACTATTCATTGCAACCAGGATGCTCTGGAGCTGAAAGGTGAAAAACTTCTTTCCTTCCAGCACCAGGTACCTATTAGCAAGAGGATAACGTGAAAGCTGAAGGAATTGATTTACTAGTTTTGTTATTTTGAAGAAAAAGGGTAGGAAGAACTTCTTCTACTGCTCTTGAAAATACTGCCTGTGCATTTTAGTAACTACTGTATTAGTACTCAGCTGCTCAGAGGAAACCCATTCACAGATTCCACTCACCCTCACAGTAAAAGCCCCAAATGTTCAAGGGAGAAGTGGGGGGAATGATACAACTTTGGGGGAACTTGCCTTTAAGACATTTAGAACTGTACATGTTTCCCCCTACACTTTCTTGCTTTGCTGATCTTCCTAAGGACATCAAACACAGAGCAAGTAAGACATTAATTCTGTTTCCAGCCTCCACAAAAGCAGTGATCTCGATGCACACTGTGAGAAGATTGTGCCAGCCTACAGGAGCTGACTCAAATCCTGCGAGCTGGACTCTCCCTACTGCAGAGCAAAGAAAGGTTGCTAGAATGCAGAGTTTAAAAAAAAAAACAAACACAATAAAAGCTTCCTTAATAGCATGAGGACAGCTAAACCTTTGATTCAATTTTTAAGAAATATTTTCTGCCTATTCCCATAAGAATCCCATCTGCAGAATAACCTAGAATACAACTACTCTGCCAGCGGACTTTCAGGATTGAAGCAGCAGGCAAAAATGACCCATGAGCAGCTACAGAGAAACCATTTGGGACAGTCACTTCCTTGTCACAATGCCAAACAACTCTGCTGTGGGACAGCAAAGGCTCCTCCATGGAGACAACAACTACAGAAACCTCAGTGAAGACGTGTGGTCTCCTTAAAGCAGCACATCGTGGATGTACACAAAGTTCCCTTGGAGGGAGCACGTGTTAAACACCAGCTGCAAAATGCAACACAAGGGAAGGTGATAAAAAGACCATGTCCTGACTTGTGGCCAACAAGGATTCTACTGAAACTTCCCCAGATATTGAATGCAGCCTAGAAGAGAAAGTGACAGACCTGGCAATCATTTTTACCAAACAAGCATCGTGCTGAACCCCAGGGAATGTTCCTCACAAGGATGACCACTTGCAGTGCTTTGATGTTCTGCTTCCTCACAGCTGAGAGGGTGTCAAACATGGGGGTAAGAACATGGGACAGGTTCTGACTTTTGGCAAGCAGCTCAAATGAAAAGGGAGCCAGCATGTAACAAGAGCAGACAATACTAGAAAGGTTGCTCAAGAGGTCTCTGCCCCTGCTTTGAAATAGCTACAGGAACAACGTGAGCAAACATGTCCCCAGTACAGGAACCTTCTGAAGGAACCATCAGTAGGACAACACTTCTCACCACATCAAAGATCCAATGGCCTGAACCAGTATCTGAACTTCTACAGCCCTTGTCCAGCAGAGCATTACCAGAAGGGAGCTGAGCTTTCTGGCACTCTCAGGAGGTAAGTGGTTATCACTGCAAAACCGAATCTGTTTTCATGAGGTCAAGTAACTTGTCCACAATCACACAGAGCTCCAGGCAGTGCCAGGACAGCCAGTACTCCTGAGCAACACAGCTGCTCCTGTGCCTCACCTTTCTGCTCCCTCTGGCAGACAGCAGGGCTTTCTTCTAACTTGGTGGGTTAAGCACCAAGTTATGCACTTATCAACCATCAGGGTGGTTCCATCACCTGTGTCCATCCACTATGGACTGCTGTAACCCCCTCAAACACCTGCCCAAATGTGGAACAGAAAAGTGTCTGACACTGAAAAGGGAAAAAAGAAAAAAAACCTTTGGGTGTGTCAGTGGGCTGGTTTTGGTGGAACAGTGTTCATTTTTTTTGCAGTAGCTAGTGTGGAGCTGCTTTGGATTTGTGCTGGAAACAGTTCTGATAATCCAGGCATATTTCCCTTCTTGCTGAGCATTGCTTACACAGACCCAAGGCCTTTTCTTCTTCTCAACCACCCCACCAGTGAGCAGGATTGGGGCACAAGGAGTTAGGAGGGGACACAACCAGGACAGCTGACCCCAAGTGACCCAGGGGACATCCCAGGCCACATGGACTCACGGTCAGTGCACAGAGCTGGGGAAAGAAGGAGGAAATCTCCATTACATGTGATGGGGCCCTGCTGCCCTGGGGATGGCTGAACACCTGCATGCCCATGAAAAGTAGTGACCTAATCCCTTGTTTTGCTTTGTTTGCATGTGGCTTTTGCTTTACCTATTAACCTGGCTTTATCTCAACGCTCAAGTTTTCTCACTTTTGCTCTTCCCATTCTCTTCCCCATGGCACAAGAGGCAGCTGTGTTAGGATTAGTTGCTGGCTGGGGTTAAACCATGGCAGTCAGGAAGAGCAATGAACCTATTTACAAAGGTTTGCATTTCCATAGGCTGAAAACACAAGTAACTGAATGAATCACACAGATGAGAGCACCTCAGAGAAAGGATGAGAAATCTCCATGCTTTACAATGGAGCACCAATTGCTGCAGCACCAGCACCCCTTCTGACTGCCTTCAGTCTTCTTCAGAAACCAGGCCCTTTGGCCAGAACAGCAATAGAAATGGTGAAATACTCAATATCTTCATGCTTGTACCATCCAGCAGTATCCTTGTTCAAGTTTTACCTCTCCTCTCAAACATGACAATGTTTCTCACTGACATCTCAGACTGCACGGCTACATCCCAAGAAGGGAACTTCTTCATCCTTTTTTTTTTGCCACAGTATCAAATGTGGTCATTCTATGCTGTCTTGACTGTGATAAAAGTCAAAATAATCCATCTCTTAACTCCAGCAACATTGCATTTTATCCCATTTCTCCTTTTCTCCTCAGTTACTTTAAATCTAGCTTGGAAACATCTAGAATCTTGACTTGGAGCTGTTTTGAGAAATACGAACATATTGCAGGAAAAATACAGAAATTAAAAAACTATTTCAGTCTATGCAGGGATGGGTATAGCGCCTAATTCTGCTGCTATAAAGTGAATTCCTCATTTACACATCAAACCATGCTTTAAAAATTATTTTAAATGAGACAACTGCTCTTGAACTGAAGAATAGCTTATTGGGAATGAATGGGGACACTTAATGAAGCTTGCTCTGGGGAAAATGCGAGAATGAAAAATGAAGAAATGGTGCTCTGGTCTGTCTGTTCTTATCCCTGAAGAGATGAGATGTATCAGCATGATAGCACTGCTTCCTCCACACAGTACTGATGCAGATCAAGGAGCATGAGAACAGGGGGAGATTTCTCAGCTGCAAGTCATTAGCAGCTCAGTTAATGCACAGCCCAGACCTGTCCATCTAATTGCTACCTGTGCCTGTCATCTGGGGTGCAGTTAGAAGGGCAGCAGCTGAACTCTCCAGACTTCTTCTTGTTTAACAAGGCCTACATGGAGACAAAACACCCCTAAACAGAGCTTTATTAAAAGATGATTTCATTTCCTACTCCTCCAAAAGTGGAAATCCTGTCCAAACCTCCTATTTTCAGAATTCACATTGGAGCTATCAAACAATGGGCCCCCAGCCTGGGCAGTTATTTAAAGCCCTGCTGGAAGCACATGTTTGGGTTTGCTTGGTAGGTGACTAAAGACTAATTGCATCCTCCAAGTCACCATGGTGGAGCTGGGTTGAAAGAGGTCTTACAGAGAGATTTAAGGACAGGAAAACCAGACAACAAATGTTGTGAATCTCATGAAGGATCTCAGATTTGCATCCAAGAGATGTTGCCGTATGGTGGCTTGTGGAAAAGGAAGCTAAGGGATCTCCTGTGACCATCTAAAAAGTGCTTCTTTTCTGCTTCAGAAATCCTGAGTTCTCGTTCTGAAAATCAGAGCCTGTCTTTGAAGTGCATTTGTGGGATGTACACAGTTACTGTACTCACTCTTGCAACACAGGAAGCCTTATGAAATACACAGGCACAGCACCAGCAATGGACAGGAGCCTCTCCTTTTCCCTTCAAACCTTTCACTGGAAAGGTGAAAGAGAGACTGAAGAGTGGGTAAAGATATTTTTAAAGGCCTTTACACACTGCAGATGCTTTAAAGACCTAGAGAAGTGTAAGACCCCACACACTACATCTTAAATAATTTCAGCACAGTTTCAATCACTTTTTCCTGTGAATGATGTCATCTAGTACTGGCATCACTTCCTTTTAATTACACTGCCTCAAGCAATTAAATACAGCAAAGAGGATAAACTGCAAAAAGTCTTCTTGGCTATGCTGTTTTAGTCTATTTTAAGGGGTTTTTTGTTTCATAATTAAGAGTATTTTCAAATCCACAACTGGTATTGCCAAGTGGCCATTTGTTATGCAACTTGTTTACCCTCCTGGTCTACCAGTACAAAGATTGTAATTCATGAAATACAGCTTTTTCTATGAAGAGTTGTTTCTTAGGGGAAAACACAGTCTGTGGTAGAAGTGAATAAAGCATGACCATATGTAAAGGATTTCACAGTAAACGAAAAGTTTGAAATGAAGGTATTTCCAAGCTAACCAAAATTTTTTTTTCTAGCCTTTTAACTAGCATAACGAAAGTAAGAAGGAAAAAAAAAAAAACAAAAGCAACAATTCTGAGAGCTGTGGAATTAAGAACAAGTTAAAGACTGAACTGCTTCTCTGCTTTAGCCTAAGGATGGAGAGAAAGCTCAGAGTGAGTCAATGGGAATGTGTCAGCCCTGTGGAAACTGCTGGCAGGCAGCTACCAGCAGACAGACAGTCTCTCAGACCCTTTTTCCACCTCCAGTTTTGATTCTCTCCCACTTCTGAAACCCACACAAGAATCCTGCACCTTTTGAGTTCAACAAAGATGAGTAAAGTGATTTTGGTATTACAGAGCTGGGGGTGATACAACACATTGCAACAGCACCCACCACAGCAATTACATCTCACAAAATTTACTTCTTGTTTCGGTGACTTGGCTCACAGACAGGGTGTTTATTACTCTTCACTTATTTGATCAGGAGCTGCTGCAGCTCTGGATTTCTTGACTGTCTCTTCCTGTTTGAAATTTCATTTCAAATTTCCCCCGTGTCTCCCACACGTTTAAGACCACCAGTTGTTCAATGCAAAGCAAAATACATGTCCAGTCACACAGCTGCTATGGTGATGGCATGCCAACTTTTGCAATAAATGCACCCCACATCTGCTGTGGAGCATTTACTGGAGCTCCCAGCACATCAGCTCCTGCAAGAAAATTTCCCCAGATCTTCCCAAGAGCTTCTCAGAGGTCTCCACTGGCCATGGTAAGCTGTGGTTGGGGACTTTTGACTTATGTGGACAGTGATGAGGTCATTCCTTCTTCTGCTGGTTAGTTTGCCAGATCACGATTTGAGGATTTTTATTATTGGGTTGGGTTTTTTCCCAGTGGGGAAAAAAGCTGCTCTAGCAGAGAGGCAGCAGATGAGGCTGCTGTCTTGCAATGAATGTTTCACTTCCCTGCTTTACACAGATTTCCTTCACTACCACATGCAATCTGCTTGGCCTCAGTTACCCTCCTTACCCTGCAGAGAAGGTGGGAAGCAAAAAAAAAAAGCATTAAGATTATGGCAGTCTCAGCTGCTGTAGGAATAAAAGTCACAGAATCACAGAATTTCTGGGTTGGAAGAGACCTTCAAGATCATCAAGTTCAACCCATGCTTTAACACCTCAACTAGACCATGGCACCAAGTGCCACATCCAGTCTTTTTTTAAACACATCCAGGGATGGTGACTCCACCACCTCCCCTGGGCAGGCCATTCCAGAACTTTATCACTCTTTCTATGAAAAACTTTTTCCTTATGCCCAACCTATACTTCCCTTGATGCAGCTTGAGACTGTGTCCTCTAAGGACGTGCTGAAAAGCTCAGTTAATGACCAACACCAGTAGGATGAGCATCTGTGACCTAAAAGGACCTATCCATCCCCAACAGTACAAATTCAACAGCCAACAACAGTTTAACCACAGCAGCAGAGATGGTATCGTTTCTGTTTCCTTCCCTGCTCAGACTTTCAATGTTTTAACACCCAAACTCATGTGACCAAGTTTCTGCACTGAGATCCCCCCACTGGAGCAGTGCCAGTGCCATCACACCTCCACCTGCCACCTTAGTGCTGTGTCTGATAAAAGAGTGCTTGAAACTCTGCTGTAGAACTACACAGTGCCTCTGGTACTGAAGGAAACTGCTTCATTAAGGAAAATTTCAACCAGATTAATTAGAAATAGAAGAACTGTAACATTGACAGTAAAGGCAACAGTTAAATAAGGCTTTGGTAGCTTTTCACTGAGACAAACAAAAGCTTTGTTGGATGATGTAAACTGGCGTGTCCTTAGGCTGGTAAAACAGCTACTGAAAGCACACAAAACATCATCTCCTGGCTAATTCTTGCATCTCAGTAGCTAATTTTGACACTTCAAGTTATGACTGATCAGCTCAGATGAGAATCTGTTTCTTGCAAGGGGGAATTACTTTCCTTAAATTAACACAGCCAACAAACAGCAGGGCAGGATAAATAATCTATCCCATTCTTCAGAGCAAGTGCATAAATACAGGTAAGTATTCTGTAGTTTGCAGAAGTATTTATCCCCATCTTCAGCTAAAATAAGGCTGCTCCCTTAAATTTACAATCAAAAGTCCTTTCTTTTATTTTGTACAGAAATAAGAGCTCACATTTGAACAGTGGAATGGACTATATGTATTCAGTGTTTAAGGCTGATGATAAGAAAAGCATAGGAAAGAGGCAGATTGCTCTAGTAATTATATAAGACGGAGCAGTCATTTAATTCTGCAATGATAAGCTTTTATTTAGGTAAAGTCTTTCAGGATATAGAGAATTTTCACATACAATGAGAATTTATGAAGTATTTTGACAGCTTATATTTCCATTCCATTTCATCTAATTTTTCACCTAGAACAACGTTATGTTGTTAAAATTTCTTTTTAAATGTGATTTTCTTTGAAAGCTTTGCTAAAGCATTCTGATTAATTTTGGCAGCATATGTAATGAAATCATTTTCCTGTCTTTTAACACACTGAAAAAGTGAAGAAATAAAAATTACAGATCTGGGCTTGTTTTTACTTCAGCTTTAGGAGAATTACAGTCACCCTTTTCACCTCCACTGCTGATGGACTTCATCTGAAGTCTCCTGGGGACCACAGGGAATTCTGAGGACTTGGGGCAAGAATGAGGGAATGAATCCAGAAGGGATGCAGAGGGGATTCAAGGAAGGCAGCAGAGAGGCTCCTGAGTCAATCAGCCCTTCCTGAATCCACCTGAGCTGTCCCCGAGGAGCTGCTGTGCTCGCAGGGATGTGCAACACTCCTTGGCATCACAGGAACAAATGAAAGATGCTCGGAGCTGGAAGTAAAGGATGGGATTTTGGCTAAAAGAGCTGTTTGCAGGAGTTTCCTTGTAGACCACTTGCTAAGTGCCCGGGGCTGGGTGTTTGAACAAGGGCTGGTCTCACACACACTGCGTGTTGTTCATGGCTAATCCCCTCGAGGTCAAATAACGCTCTGAGTCACCACAGCCATCGCCAAGGCAACTGTGGAATATACAGAGTAAACACATGATTACAGATTCACTGTGCGTCCAGGAAGGAGGAGGAGGAGGAGGAAGAGCTGCACTGAAATAAGTCAGACTTCCACTGAAATCAGTGTAGACAGTGCTGAAAAAACACCGGACAAATGCACGGGTGTCAGCAGAGGGTATGAAAAAAATTAGGCTTTTCCCATTTCTTGCTCTGCCTTTCCCCAACAACCTCTTCACCACTGAAGTATTTTTTTCTTAGGTAGTCTCACCAAAATGAAGTATGAGCATAGATGAGGGTGTTATCCATATGGCTGCTTTACATCTGAGATGTCACCTCTTCCTTGCACCACAGTCCTGGACAGTGCAGGAATGAGACTACCTTTCTGAAAGGTCCCTTAAAACTGTCTGAAACAAGCTGTATTTTGGGACAGCACCCATCCCAGTCTAGCTTCACACACAAGATCATGACTATACTGGTTTAAAAAAAAAAAAAAAATAACAAAGCAATCCATTATTGCTAAAAAAACAATTGAGAGAAATTCCCTCTTTTCCTTTTGAATCACAAACGGCGTCAGATTTCCCACTAACAGCAACAGAAGGAGCTGCAGGGAGCCCTCCCCAGTGACTCAGTCATATCTGGGGCTGGCAGGACAGGCAGTGCCCAGAGCATCACTCTGGTACCACCTGGCAGCCACCACCCTGAGCACATTCACCAGTGCTGCAAGGAAAGGACAACAGCAGTGGGAAAGCATCGTTCCTGCCCGGAAATCCCATCCAGCACGCCGGTTCCCACATGGGCTGAAGGGAACACTGAAGCTTTTCAGTTCCTTTCTTGGCGCAGCAGCCATGGCCCCGAGGGAGAGGTGAAGTCATTGCAAGCAGGGCTGGCAGAGCCCCACGCCCACCACACAAAAGCAGGGAAGGAGTCACCCCCTCTTGCTCTTCTGGGAGAAAATAAGCATTAATCTAATTGATTGCACGGGGCTCCAGTCATCAGTAGCCATAAAAAGACTTCTCTTCCCAAGCCAACTGAACAACATGAACAGCACAAAAAGAGAAGGAAATGAAAAAGAACTGAGTGCCCAACTTTTAGCCACTTGTTCCCAAGAGAAAAAAAACCTCCGAATTTTACTCCATGTGCATCTCTCACAAAACAATGCTTAGGAGGTAGGTGAAAAGACAAACCCAAGAAAAACACTTGATGGCCTGAGTTACACGGTGTGTAATGAAAATGTCAGGCGTTTTTCTCACACTGGTAGCAATGTGCTGCATAGCAACAAGTCAGAATGAAAGGTTAATGGTGAGGACTGCAGCCTGGAACATGCTCATTCCCACGGTCCTGAAGTCACCAAAGGGAAATGCTGGTTTGGTTTGTTTTGTTGGTGGCACGAAGGATAAAAAGAGTGGTGGGCTTTCATGTGGAAACCCACCTCATCTGAACTAACCATGGAGAGATGGCACTGAGCACCACAGCACCTGTACTGCAAGAACTGCAGAAATGCTGTGTGAGCTCTGAGCTGAACAAGATTCAGGGGAAAGGGTTGTATTTCAGCAGGAAGACAGCAATGAACTTCTTTGAGTCAAGCAGTTGATAAGTGTAGCTAAGGCTTACTGTCCACCATTTGGGCAATAGCATCTGTAACCTCACAAATGTATCTTCCACCATCTTTCCTGCATTTAAAAGCTTTTTGCTATGTGTATGTGTGACTGTGAGCTTTCTACAACATCATCTCATAGTTACATATTAAATAATTGTAATCTCAAAATCATATAATTCTAGTGAAATCAAGAAAGAGGTTTTTAAAAGGCAAAAGCAGTCATCTACACCACATGTTCCACTTCTTGTGAATGCGTAAATGAGGAAATAGACAACCAAGGAAACAGCATTACATTCCAGTCCACTTGTAGTAACCAAATTTCACAGACTGACACACTGATATGCAAAGAAAGGCAATTGTTTACCAGGAGAAATTGTCTCCAGACTTCCAGGATTAATCTTTCTCGTGCTTGTGCAGTGTTGGACAGTTGATCCAGTGAAGACCAAATAAAAAACTACATCATCTTCAACTTTATCTTCCTCACTCAGCTGCACTGTAATTACAGAGTCACCCTGAGAAAAAGAAAAACAAAAAAAACAAGAAACAAGGTTAGGTTTACATGAAGACCAAGAACTGCATCATTTAAAATAAAACTACTCCTCCTACAAGATTCACACTCTTCATTCATACACTCCTTTCACAGGACTCAGATATACAAGTCAACTTTAGCATCACAGCTAGCCAGCATTTAGGAAATATACTGAATGTAGCTCTAGGAAGAGACATGTAGAAGTCTCCAGGGCATATTCAAAAGAACAACTTAATAAAGTGAAATCACACCAAATCTGACAAGGATGTGCACACCCCACACAAGGGTTTAGTACGCACACACATATATATAAAGACATATACCATCATATTTGCATAAGTAAAACACCAGAAATGAGATAGTGGCTTAAAATTGTCTCTGCCTTCAGAAATTCGAAAAAACACCCTAATTCTTGCTTGAGTGCTTACATTTCCCCTGTCCAAGGCAGCACTGCAACCATAGATCCAACTTGACCACTGAACACATCTCTCATCCACAATCCATAAATACACCAAGGTACCAAAGTTTCATAACCACTAAGATTTTTTCTCCACCTTCCTTACAAAGAAACAGTAACTGTGGTGGCAGAGACAGTGGTAGCTCTTCTCACTCATCTATAAGCTCATGCCTTGGTGAAAACCTCTGTGTGTTAGCAAATACAGCAGCTCCTCAAGCCTTGAGGAGAAAAACCTCTCATGATCTTTTTGTCAAACTCTCCTGCTTAGTATTATGGAGGGTTTACTTCAATATCTCAGCATATTGTGTCATTTAGCTCATCCTTGCTCTCAGGGAAAATTATATTTATAGAAGGTGCACACGGTTATCACAGTTAACCCAGCAATGGGTGCAGTAAATACACCTGAAATTCCTACATCTGCACAGGAAGGAACAGGGGCAATATGAACCAATTCCAGTATTCCATGGCTTACGTTTACTGCAGAACTAAGTGAAGCATTTTCATTTGATAAAAAAATCCTAAGACTCATTTAGGAAAAGACCTCCAAGATCATCAGGTCCAACTGCTAACCCAGCACTGTCAAGCCATCACGAAACCATGTCCCCAAGTGCCACATCTACTACACATCTTTTAAACGCCCCTGGGGTCTTCCCATACTTTGTTTATTAGCCTGAAAAAATTATATAAACTACAAGACACTGAGAACAAGAGTCTGTGATGTGACCTTCTGTCCCTTTTCTGTCGAGATCAGAACCAGGTGGATGCCCCAGTTCCACACTGCAGCTGTGGCTGCCAGCTCTCCACCACCACCCCACCGAGCATATGGTCACAACTGCAAATCTGGAAAAGATCTGATTATTATTGTTATTGCAGATTATGTAATTCTGATTTGCATATTCAAGAGAATACACATGTCATTTCCCTTAAAACCTCCCCCCTAAGAACACTGAGTTCATCCCTTCTCTTTGTCAAATACAACTATTGTAGAAAATTCCCAGACTTCCAGGCCCTCCTGTACATCCGTCCCGTGTTAGTGTCGCTTCCCACGCTCTGCCTCACGTCTCCCTTCTCTCTCCCTCAGCTCCTTTTACGCTTTCCCCTCCAAGTTTATGTCCAGTTCTGCCCTGATTCAGCCCATCTGGCACCCCTTGCCAGGGGCAGGACTGTACCTTGCTTTATACAAACAAGATTTTGTGGGGCAAGTACACGGCCAGCTGCTGATCTTAAAATCAAGTATGTGGGTCAGTGCTGTAACACAGGAAAGAAAATCATAAATTCAAAAAAAAAAAAATCAACCAGAAAACAAAACAACAGCCTAACGGTGCAGTGAGTGTATTTTGCATTTTCAGAGGTTGTAGAGTTACAAATGTAAATTTTAGGAAGGTCTCACGCGATACCATCAGACCAGACTTCCAGCTGGGGAGGAAGGAACCATGTAGCAGAAGTCTATCTTGTATAGAGTCAGTGTTAAAATAAAAACAGGTGCAAAAAGAAATAAATCAAGCTTTAAATTCAAGCATGACCAGTTCACATGCTGAGTTGAAAACTAAATATTCCATTTCAAGCAAATGGATCCAGATCTGAGCTGATGTTCAAAAAAAACAAAAGCTTGAGTTTTAACCTACAAACCCTTTGTGCTTTGTTTTTTAGATCTGTCTTTGTTCAAACCGTTTCTCCCCTAAGGCATGAACATACAAAATACTTAAACAGATTTAAAATGCAGGTGACACTTCAGAACACTCACCAACAGCACTGAGTGTTTAACATGGTATCTGTTAAAACAGATTTTTCTTTTATTGAACTCAGAAATCAAGTACAGCTAGCCTAATTTTTGTGAAATCAAGGCAAACCAACATAAGAGTTTTTGTGAGAAGACACCTGTCTATCTGTGCAAACTACTCACATTTCTAGGAAAAGCAATTTCATTTGCATCAATATTGCAAATGACAATTTGTATACTTACAGAAAACTTAGTAAATACGTGTAAGAAACCTCAACACCAGAGGTTCCACATAACCTGAAATCCAAGCTGGAACTTGAACATACAGCTGAATTTATTTAGATATCTGACCTAATTTTGAAGGTGGACGGTGGTCAGACCAGTGACCTCCAGCAGATCTTTCCAACCAACTTGTTCCATTCCTTAGATTTTAATTCAGTTCATTTCAGCTATTGTTTAAGTTTAGGGAAAGTACAAATTATCATCAGCTGATATCAATTTAGAAGGTTCTTCAGCAGTGTCTAAGCAGCACTTCATGGTGGGAAGGTCATCACCACCCTGCTCCCACCTCTTCTGGAGGATCCCTCAGCAAAGACTGAAGGATCAAACCCCTCACAGAACACCCAACCCCTCTCTTTCCAAGATTTCTGGAGTTAAAGAAAATCAGTTACAAATGCAGCCAAATTCCTCCAACCCACATAGAAGACTTTCCAACAGCCCTATTGCATTCAGCCTCCAAAAACATTTTAATTGAAGTTATGTTTACCTTTATTCATTTAATATTGTCCAAAAAATGTCATCTGTTCAGTATCACTGCCACACAAGGTGGTTATTATAACCCTTCTTTCATCCCAAATGGCTAGAAATGGGAGGCCAGCCTGCCAATATCCCCTTGGTGAAAGTACAGACAGATCAAAGCCATTCTCTGGAATGCTCCAACAAATAAGAATAATTTAATTTCAAAACTAGTTTGGATTGACTAATATTTACTTGGCTTAAAGCCCATTGGAAATGAAAACATTCCATCTTGGTCCATTCATGAAAGAGGCCACCCCATCCCTTGTCTGGATCTGAAAAATCCCTGGTCTCAGATGTAACGGGATGTAAAGAAGGTGGATGGGGCTCTTTCCTCTATTCCCTTTTCCAAACCAAAGGGAGAAAGCAGGTCTGCCTCCCCATGGGACAGGTGCACTGGAAAAGCCAAGCCTAACCTTGAGCTTTAAACTAGAAAACAACGCAGAAAGGGACTTTAGAGTGGCCCATCTCTGAAGTTCTGGCTTAGTTAAGACAACAGAAATACAATTATCTCTAAAAAAGCCCAAATGCTGTCAATTAGAACTAAACTTCAAAACTACCTAGACAAGGCACCTGTTTGCCAGTACAACTTGCTGGTATTAGCACAATCCACTTTTTTAGGTTAGTAGTTTTCCCAGCACTGCAGTTAAATGCATGGTGTGTAGGCAAAACACAAACAGCTCCAAGCAAGCCTGTTAAAATGGACTATTTACCTTCAAAGGCTTTTTTTTTTTTTTTTAATCAATGACCTCAGCAATATTTGGAAGTGGTAATGAAGTGAACAAAATCTTTAGGCCCCAAAGAATTAAGACCATTTATGTTATCACCTCAAAAATACTATCCACCTTCCAAAACCAAGTAATTGTTGTAAGTATATAAAGACATCTTTCTTTTCCACTTCAAGCTCTGGAAATCTGTTTGGTTTGGGGGAATTGGTCATCATTTGGGACCATGAAAACAGCCCTGGCAATTGCAGAATTCCAGGCCGCAAGATGAAAACCATTAATTTAGTTGGCAGTAGGGAAAGTTCCCCCAGGGATATCAACTCCACCAGAAACAGGTACTCTTGTCAACAACGGACTGAAAAAGGGAAAAAAATATTCTTAACGTGCTGGCTAACAAATTTTAACATTTCTGAAAATAAACAAGAAGAAAAAAGGGAAGCCGTACTTTTGTAGCTGAAGCATTTGATTTCTAAGTTGGGTTTTCCCCCCCATGGTTCATACTGGGAATTTTAAAAAACATTACTTAAGCCACTTAACCACCCACTCTGACCTCCATACACAGAATCTAAAAATACTTACGAAAATGAAGTGTGCATTAGATGGCAATACTACAGCACTCAAGTGCTACTTTAACATTCTGCTTTAAATGAGAAAACACCAACAACCAATAATCATTAATTTGTTCTACCCAGAAAAGCAAAATGCAAAAATTGTTGCTGACCATTAACAGCCAACTGTGGCTGTTTCCTCATGCAGCAAAAACCTACTAAATGGGAAGTCCAAGGGTTAGATGGGTTGGAGATTTACATGAAGGAAAGGTGTTCTCCCAAGGTGTTTCCTTCTAAGAGTCATTGACTTTGAGGTTATGGTGCTTTACTAAAGAGGCTGGATTAGATGAGTAAATGTAACCTGTCATTGCAACAAGTTTTGTTTTGTTTCCTCTACTCATAACATGAATCAGGCCCTCCTTGAGTCACTGCTTTATTGCATTTTTGCTTCTTCCCCTTTGGGAAGCCCTAAACAGCTCCCAGGAGAGCTTCACTGTACCCAGCACAGCACAAAATCACAGCTGTGGTTTCTTCATCCTCCTCCTCCTTCATTTTAGGCTCATTGATACCTTTATTTATTCATTTCTAGATGGAGTTGGACTTCCTGCTACCCCAGCTACTGCCTGACACAGAATACCCAGACTGGGCTGTAACTCCAGCACGAGGCAAGTCCTTTCACATCCCTGTGCTTTGAGTTTCCCCATCAATGAGATGAGAACTATGGTCCAAACATACTGAGTACTTTTCATCCAAATGGCTTTTAAAGGAACAGCTGGCTTCTCAATCACATGACGTTTTCTTTGGAAAGTGTGCAGCACTGACAATAATTAAGCTAGACAAAGTCAAAGGGAAAGTTGAGACAATTCCACCTCAAACCGAGAACTGCAGAGGAGTCTGAGAGCAGCTGGAGCATTGAGAAGGCAACTGCAAGGCACCTTTATAAAACATAACAAAAATCATCAAACAGGGGAAAAAAGTACAATATAATTGTTTAGATGCTTGATAATCTACTACCATCTACCTCTGTCAGTACACAACAAGATCAGCAGCTAAACTTTTGCTCCCAAACAGTTCTCATATCTCAGTTGAGTACCCTGGAAGACCCATCCCATCTAAGGTTACTTTGGGTTGGTGCAAACTTGTGCTTAAACCCCCAGAGAATGACATCTGGAAAGGAGACTTGGACATGTCCATGCAGAACAAAACCATGCACAGCCACACAGGCTCCTGACTGCAAAAGGAAATGGGGGTTTGGGCAACTATTTTTAGAGCAACATGACAGTGTTCTCATCTCCTGGAATAACCCTTTTGATTGAGAAAGGTTGAGATCCCAGTTTTTCCAGGTCTGAGTAAGTGTTCCAGCCAGTCAGCTGTGACACAGCACTATCACTGCCGGCTCTGAAAACCACAGGATGCTCATCTGCCATGGCAAGAAAATAACCTACCTCCAGCAAGCTCTTCCAGGCTGCTATTCCCAGGTTAACAGATGAAGCAGCTCACACTCGAGAGGCAGAATCTGGGGATGCATCCTACCTCCAAAACACCCAGCTGAGTCCCCTTCCCTCTCTGTCCTGGCCTGGGGCAAATTTGTCAGTGGATCTCAATGCCTTAGCCTGGAACATCCATCCCCTTTTCCAGATATGGCCATTGAGCCTGCAAGCTCCCAGCACATGATAGAAAAGGAAGGAACCACGGGAGGAGGTCAGAGATATCTGTTACAGCGAGATAACAGCAATCATTACAGACATCCTCAATTTCACCACTATGGATTGACTCAGAGGAGCACTTAGTGGGGGAAAAAAAAAATCACATCAAACACAGTTCATTCTGCAGAACTCCGGGCCCCAGGAACAAAGGAAGGGCTGTGAAATCTGTCTGAACATGAGCAGCTCTAGAAATCCCTCCTCACCTGGAGATATCCCCCATGATAAAGGCAGTGACCTGGGTCAGGAGCAGGGAGAAAGATGGATGTCGTTGGGGTGGAGTGTTGCAACCTCCTGCAGATAAAACCTTCAGGGAAAGACTCCAGAAATAAATAGAATGGCTAGCTGCCAAGTTTTGGAGCAGATTGTGTCCTTTTTTTGTAGTCAACGACTTCAAGCGCCTTGATCTTAAAGCATGAAGCAGAGAAGTTTTCCTAATAAAAAAAAAAAAAACCACACCCGCACAAAAGAAGACAACAAGAATGACTCCTGTGGTTTAAATAAATAAATTAAAAAAAAAAAAAATCAATCTCCAGACCTAACCTTATTTCCTTTTTAAATTAACAGCAGTGCTATTATTTCTACCAGTGAAAGGTTTCAGGTTAACAGCACAGATACTGAGCATCTCTGTGATGAGAAAGCCAGATTTTGCAAAGCACTCTCTCGTTCTTTGGAAAATACAATCACAGACCATTCTGCCTTGCCTGCAGGCCACCAAAAGAGCAGAATGATGGTACACATTTTTCTGCCAGCCCACAGAGCAAATCAAGGGGATACCTTCCATATTTCATTAACACTGCACTGAGCCAAGTGATCTCTTCCAATACTAGCCACAAAGCCATGACTTGAAACACTGACACAAAGACAAAATAACTTTCTTCTCTCCACCACATTCTCTCCTCAAAGGTGGAAAAGAATTTGGTCCAAAAATAAGAATTAGCTTAGCACATTGATGGATAAAATGTTGACACAAATGCAGAGTCAAAAGACCATTTATTCAATACTCTGAGCAAAAAAGAATTTGTGGGAAAACAAGGACATTTATGATAAACAGCCCTGAGCTGTTGCCTCCAGGTCCAAGCTGCTCTCTGGATCCATCCTGAATGTGACCTGTGCTAAAGAACACGGCATACACCCTCAAGCTCCTGTCTGCAGAGCCAACATTGTTAGGGCTGATTTATTAACACCATCTCACAGTCATAACCACGGCTCAAGGCAGTCCAGGTGTCTAATCCTGCAGCAGGATTTGTTTGCAAAGAGATAAAAGGTCTGAGGAGAGCAAGGGGTGGATTTCCTACTCTGAACCAGAGCAAGCAGCACAAACTCCTGTGGAAATGGGTATGCTTCAAGAAATCCATTATTAGTGACCCCCATCCTTTGACAGAGCATGTCTCTGTCAGCCTCCAAATCAATCATCTCCAAGATAAGTCTTTATTGAGTGTCAAGATGCTATTATAACTATTACACACATATTAATCCATGTAGCTCAAAGGAGATCTCTACAGACTGCCAGCAGAAATCCATCAAAGTAACAGGATCTCGTTAGTGCTGAAAGAGACACACGATTTATCTTCATGCAGGGATCTTCCTGACATGCCACTCTGCTACCCAGAGCCAGGCAGGTTATTAGATTGGGCTGCTAATGGCTAATTTAGCTGCACCACTGCCTTAGCACAGGGCTCCACGTGCTCTGCAGCACTCAGAGCATGCACAGTGCATCAGCTCAGTGCCAGCCTGTGCTGGACACAGACAGCCCTCACAAAAACCAAACAGCCAAGGTCACGTCTAGTCATTTTTAGCATACACGAAAACAGTGTGCTAAAAATAAAATTAACGGTAAAATTAGCAGCAAAATCAAACTTCAGGAGAAAAACAGAGAGATTGAGAAGAGCGCCATTCACTCTTTTGTACTAAATGTAAACACCCAGGGGAAAACTGTGATGGAAACTTTGTTGTTTTGGTGGATTTGGCAGTGTAGTAAAAAAAATAATGATTTAATTTTCATTTATTCAGGCAGTTTAGTGTTAGCCAGGCTATCAGCTTAAAGAATTGTGCACTTTCTGGCCTGAATAAGCAAGCAGTGACAGTAACCCCAAGCCCTTTTCACCACAAACCCTGTACAGCTCTGGTACAGAGGAGGAGGAGGTGTGGAGGCACACAAAAGCAGCAGCAAGTTGGGGTTAACCTTTAAATTATGCAAGGCTCCATGTAATGTCACAATGAACATGAAGACAGGACCAAAGAAAGGGGGAAATTTCTTTGTTGCAGAATGTCCCCTCCAGCACCATCCAGTTTCTATAACAAGTACTGGTATTACTTTTAGGCTTTTTTTTCTGAAATTCTGGAAACTACTTCAATCAGTTCCTAGAAAAACACACCCAAATTGATGTGAATGTCTTGCTCTGGCCTTATCCTAAAGCCTCTTCTGTTCTTCGTTACACTTATGAGAATCAAACCAGGTAATTTTATAACCAGCTGCTTGAGTGATTGATATTATTCCCTACTAATTTCCCATCTAGCAATAACAACAAAATTGCAGTGCTTAGGAGCAATAGCAGGCAGTCTGAATGTGTGCAGTGACTAAGAGAAATCCAGCTACTCTCTTGGCACCAGAGAGATGGAGAGAGTCACAATTCCTGGAAGATAAAGTACATATGATGACATATTATTAGAAGCAATCTCCTACCACTGGTGTATTTTCACAAATAGCCTTGAGGTGCCTCAAAGAAAACCAAAGGAAAAAAAAAAAATCAGGTTTGAACACTAAGATCCAAAAGCAGAAGAGAGCCAAAGGATGGCTTTTTTCCTGGTACTCCAGCCTCCTCTACAGTACAGCAAAACCTTCAGAGAGACAGAGCTCTCTGTGTCCCAGAGCACTCATTTTCCTGCCAGCTGCAAAATATCCTCGCCAGTCTTTAAATTTTTCACAGCTACAGTTCTTAGAGCTACTGCAATGACTGAGGCACTTTTTACAGTGGTATTTTTGCCATTAGAGAACAGAAACCATTATAATCATTACCTCACTGATGAAGTAACGCCCCCAATCACAACTGCAGACAGATGAAACTTTCATAATGTTTAAAAGAAACACTTTGAAACATCAATACCAATGCATGGAGCCCTGAAAAAGTGTCCTGTGACAGAACTGCCACTTGATGGCACTGCACAGCATCGAGCTACAGTAATTCACAATTATTTTATTTTCCACTTAAGCACAATATGGAATTGCTTTACTGAGCCAGGCAGAGGACGAGCACTTGCAGGGAGAGCACATCCAACACAGCCTTTGGAAGCCATGGGAAGCACTGCAGGCAGAGTGCAGGGGATTTGGGAAGCTTTGTGAAATTTTGGCTTCATGAAATCAACAGCTTCATGAGCACTGCTCTCACATCAGCTTTGCTGTCAGAACTGCCTCCAGCTGAACAAAATGACTGTCAGCACTTTGTTACAGGAAATACAGCAGGGGCATGTATCCTGAGGAATGACATGGGAAATGTGTTTGCTCATTCTAAAGGTAACATAAGAATACATCCCATTCCTCCTGACAGGAGATGAGGCAACACTGTCAGTGATGCTGGAGATGGGACACCATCTCTTGTGTCTGTCCAGGTACTCCCAGCTCATCAGCTACCACAAGGAACAATGAATCCCAAAGGCAGAGCCTAAGAACATGTACATTATTTCACCCAATTTTAATATAATTCTTAGTGTGATAATGTAAGGATTCCTTCTGCAGTATCAGAAAACAGGAGGAAGCAATCAAACAGCTCCCCAAAAGCAGATCATTGTCTCCTGCCTTCCCACCCCTACCAGCTGTACCAGCTCTGACATCTTCTGCAAGTCATATTAAAGTTCACACATAATGCTGCAAAGTAGTGGTGAGTAAAGGGCAGAATTTCAGAGAAGTGCTCCAGACTTCAACCCAGACTGTTGATTGTTTACCAGCACCTTCACACCCACAAAACAGGATCACAGAAGAAAAGTTCAAATAGATAATGAGGGAAGGAGGGCTTTGAACCCATATCCAGCACTTTTAGTTTCAGACAATATGGAAGAAGGGTTGAGAAGAGGCCTCAGAGCTGCAATTTAAGCAACAGCTTCTCCTGGAGGAAGATGCTGCTGGTGGTCTGGCAGCCTCATCCAACTTCTCCAAGCAAAGCTGCCTTCAGTCAATGCACAAAAGTGACCATTTCACCAACAGCTCTACGCTAACATCACACAGATCTCATGAGCTAGAGAATGTCTCTCTCAAGAGGAGCAAGCCAAGCAATCAGCCTCGTAATAACCAGACTGAGCAAAAGTCTGCACTGAGGTATGACACAACCCAGAAGCAGCAGGGAGCCTGGCAGGGGATGGTGCTGAGCTCAGGTGGCAGCTGCCAGACACCCACTTCCACAGAAGGGATGGCCTCTTGCATGATGCAGACTGGAGTTCGGGAAGCAGAGGATGAAAAGAATCTAAATCAAAGATCTGAGTGACAAAAATTTAAAAGATGAGGTCAAGCACAGTTTAGTGAGGAAAGTATTTTGCCTGGAGAATTAAAGCAGAGCCAGACAAGCTGCAATATACTCCTCTCTCAAAAAAAAAAAAATCAGTTTATTCAGGCGCCCCAGCTGACTTTCTTAAAACCAACCAAGCAGCAGGTTCTTCCACAAGCAATGCAATCAAATATTTTATTTGTAAAAGGTGCTTGGGGCCTCCATTCAGTCATTACTCAAAGACATTTTGAAGGTGGGGCAGAAAACTAGTTTGTCATTAAGTAGAAATCAAGTACCCAACAAATAAAAGACAAGAGGTTTATCAGATCCTCTCACCACAGAGCTGAACTAAACATCAAGGCTGGCTGTCCTCTTGCCTAAGGACCTTGACAGAAACAAAGACAGGGCTTCTGTATAGTGATTTTTGTGAGAAATTCCCACATCAAAAGCATGTGTGGTATGTTCTACTTTTTCTGCTGGACTGACCTCAGATATTCAGGCATCTCAGTGGCCTTTGTCACCATACATGCCACTAAGCAAACAAATTCTGCTTTAGTAGAAAAGTAACTTAGCCACAGCTGCCAACCTCATGACAGCATCCTACTGTAGAACTATAAAGGTATTTCATTTTGTCCTTTTGTCCCCTTGGTAGAGATTTCTGAAGAACATTAATCATAGAGCACACAACAGTGCACAAGTGACACCTGAGCTGGTTTCAGCCAGGGAAAGAAGCCAGATGTGAGGCACACACAGGTACAACACCTCACTGCACTCAGGGACACGGGCAGCCACAGCACTTGGGACAGACACTGCTGCCACAAGCCTCAGAACTCTGTATTGTGAACTTTTATCTTCAATTCTTTAATATTAACTCAGAAGGGAGGAGAGGAGGGTGGTTAAACCATGAACATCAGAGGGTATTACAATTGTTTTTCTTAGGAATAGACAGTGCACTTCACTAGGGCACCATTCTATATGAATATTTAAGCAGGGGGAAAATATTACAAGCATTATCCTTTTCTTCAATTTTAGACTAAAGCAGTACAACTGGGAAATTTACTGGAGTAGTTCATTCATTAACAGAAGAGGACCTACTGTATCCAAACCCCTGGTTACATTAAGAGAGGGTCAATGCATTCTTTCTGAGGCTTTTGAAGTTCATACTTCATTAAACTGCATGACATTTTGCCTTGGAAGTGGGAGCTCTCATCTCTATCAAAAAGTCTCCTTGAGAAACTCTGCAGGTTACACAGCTCCTAAGTGGCAGTTTAGACAAGAGACTCCATCCACAGACCTGATTAAAGACCAAAGTCAATGGCAGCATTTTTATCAATTAAGTGTTTGCCCTCTCATGCAATCACCAGTTATGACACATTTGGGTTTGTCACTCCAAATAACGTGGGCACACCTTAGACAAACCACGCAGAGGAGGAGTGCTGTGATTTAAAACAAGTTTGTTCCTTTTAATCTAAAAGGAAAAAGGAAAAAAAAGTTTGCAGCAATACATCATGCTTCTCCAGCTGCTAATCTTTTCCATTTCACACCCACTGATCATTATCACCATGAAAAAACATTCCCGTCTTAAAGGCAGATCTAAGGTTGTAACCTTGGTTGCAATCAAGAGTAGATGAGCTTAATGTTTCCCAATGCACTCCCTGCATGTCACCCCAGTGCTTTTCCAAAACATTCATACTCAGACGCTGCTCTCAGGTCATTTTAATAAAAAAAAAGCCCCCAAACCATGATTGATTTCAGAGACTGGGTTACAAAAACGATCAATAATTCTACAGAGACCTCACAGCCAGCAGAGGCTCAAATCAGAAGCCATGCACATCACTTTTGAAGGGAGATTTTCAGGGCACTCTGCAGCTGAAGACACGACCTTGATAATTTCCTCACATGAACTCCGTATTTATTAAAGTTTGGGTAGAAATAAGGGCATGGCTTGTGAGCCCTGATCCTTTTGTAATTAAATCTGCTGAATAATCTGCTAGACTCCCAATTAATGATAATGTTTCTAAAAAAATCAACACTTCAAGTTTGCAAAGCACTCTCCCATGGATGTTAACAACAGTGGAGTTTTATCTAAGTGACTAATGTCAACAATTTCATCTATTAACAAAGACTTAATGAATCACAGCAATAAAAAGGTCACCTAATAATAAACTTCCATTGTTTAGAGCATTGTTAATCCTTTTTTTTTTCATACTCCTAAATGATCTGGATATTCCAATACAACAGTGACAAGTGCTAGGAAGTACCTTTCAATGCTGAAGTTGAAATTTTGACTTTTGGTGGTAGGGAGATACAACTTGTATAAAAAGACTACAGTCACTGAAGTCACTGCAAGCACTTCAAAAAAAACCAAACAGAACTGAAGTTCATGACTTCTCACCTCCCATCCTCCTGCTCCAGCCCAGCCCTGCCAGCAAACAGAACAGTTTGGTCCTTCAGCTTTGAGACCCTGAGCTCCCTGAGCACAAAGCCCCAGGCAGACCACAAATAAGGTCTGAAACACTGTCCTTCATCCACTACACTGTGCCCGATAAGAATTCCCATATCAACTGGACGGCACCAAAATACAAGAGGGATGTGAGTAAAGTCAGTTTTGGATTTAATCCAGTGTCTGTGCATCAATAAAGATGTTCCCAACTGCAGTCGGGGGCAGATAACCAAAGGACTGCCTGGTCACATGCACTTTTTTTTTTTTTTTTTTTTTTTTGCAGCTGAAGAAATCAATGCATCTTAAGGAAGTGGATTTGAACATTTTTATTTCAAATTCACCCCATAATATTCAGCCACAGGCTCTGCTAAGTCGCAGCACCCTTTCTAATTGCAATTCTGTGCTGACAGTGGCAGGGGAGGGGGAGCTGCCTGCCCTCCAGCCCATGTGAGCATTGGCTTTGTGCTATCGCACCTGAGCTAAATTGGGGAACACTTCCCTGCCCTATCTCTCCTGGCAGCAGCTCCTCAGCCCCATGACTGCACTGCTGGGAGCAGCTCCCAGCTCCAGGGCCGGGGGAGCTCCTTAAAGAGCTCTTTAGCAGAGGTAACACCAGCTCTGGGTGACACACACCACGCTCCTGGGGTCCTGGCTCCTGGGGGACAGGAGCTGCTTGCACAGAGAAGGCTGAGCAGCCCTCCCAGCCCAAACCTGCAGCAACGCTCAGCTCCAGTTCCTGCCAATCTCATCAACGAGAGAACAATCAGGCAAGGCTTAAATGAGAGACTGAATCACAAAAACACCACACTCATTACTACAGGATGTGTTTTCCACCTTATTTCTTAACCTTCACACTTACAAGGGCCAGTAGCCTCATCATTACAGGTCGTGACCTCTCAGTGGTCACAAGCTCTGCAGAGGCAGGACAGATGTTTTTTACAGAAGAGGTAAACAGAAGTTTAAGCAGCCAAGAAGGATACAGCAGGTGGCCTTCTTTCCTTTTATGCACACTGATTTGAGTAATACAAGAATCTCTATCCCTCTATTGGTGTGTATGTGGAAATACCATCTTTTCCATCACCCAAAAAACTTTGGCACCAAGTTTTCAGGTTCCCAAACCCCTTCTCTTAATTATCAATTATGAAATCTGGGCAACCTGGTAATTATCAAATGGGATAGTGCTCTAGCTCTCTAACTGGCTTCCAGGAACTGAACTGGAGACATCAATTTTTTACTTTCTCCTCCTAAAAGAAGCTCAGTAATTCTGCTGATGAAAACATTTAATGGATCTTTCAGGATGAAACTCATGGCAGATTTAGTAAAATAATAAACAAAATTGCATAATCCTTAATCTAAGATAGTAGTTTAAAAGAGGAAGAGTGTAAAGGATGCAAAGGTGTCAAAAACAGAAGGGTCAAGTGAGGGAGAAGCATACTTTCCTGAAAGTAGACAAAGATAGGGAAATCCTCTGACATGTCAGTATTGCCACTTATTTCCACTCATTTGCAGAGACAAAATTCCTTACGGAGGAATTAACAGGATACTGCTCTCAGTAATTAAGAAAACAAGATCTAGGAGCTGTATGTGAAAAATGGAGTTGCCATCACTCTGAAGAAGGAATGTGGTGAGGTTTGTTATCTGCCTCCAAAAGGCCAGTGTTTGCCTTCAGAAAAACAGAAATGCCAGGAAGATACCCTTTTCTTTGTGTTCTGCTGGCACCTAACTCTCAGACAAGCTGTCGATTAGCAACACATGGAAAATAAAAACTGTTCTTAAAATGTACAAAGCATTTGTACTGAGAGCAAACAGAAAGGCTAAATCTTGACCTTTCAAATTTCCTTAAGCTACCAACAAATTTGCTTGTTTTGAAAGGGAGCTGATTTCTGTATACACCTGGCCAGGGGAGGAGGAGAGAAAAGGGACTCACTGATGTATTAATAATGTAACTTACTTGCATTGCAAAAAAACACTACACCAAGTGCCATATGATCATTATTTTACAAGAGGCTACATTTGACCTCAGCTCAGTTCTCTGTCACATGGGGATGAGGACTTCTAAGTGTACCACTTCAGTATTACAACCCCACACAAAACAGTGGGAAAATAAACTAATTCAGCAGATAAGCCTGAGAAAACAAAGCCTCCAGATTAGCAAAGTCATACGCTGTTCAAATGACATATTCTGCATTACACAATTCACGTCTTTCTATTGTAGCAATTTCATCATATATTTGCACGTAAGTCCCATTCTCTCTTAAGGTGTCCTAAGTTTAAATGAAGTTTCTTCAAAGTCAAGGTAAATTCAGAAGACTTGAGATTTAACAAAATTCAGGCAACATTTAGTTTCAAAATTCAGCATATGGTATACTCCTGGAAAGCCACTCTCACAAAATCAGGTCACACTATGTAGCATTTTAATTTTGCTTCAAGCACAGACTTAGGACAGAGAATAAATTCCAATACGAATTTCTAGTTGGTAGTTAAAGGTAAAGGAGGCAAAATTTAAAGCCTCCATGGCATTAAAAGTCAGTATGATTCGTGTTGTGAATGACACGAAACACTCTCCAAGATGCAGGTCTATCACCAGTCCTGATTGCTTCTCCTTCCTTCCCCTTAAAAACCACATTTGCAAGCAATTTTCCCTTCAAATTTTCCATCCTCACATCCAGCTCTGCCCTGGCTGGGGAGGTCTGTGGGCAGGACCACGAGCTCCAGCAGCTCAGCCTGCTCTGAGCGTGGCAAGGCAATGTGGAAAGCAAACAGTTACAGACCTGGCTGGCAGCTTTGGCACAGATTTAACACAAGCTCACACACCCCCGCACATCCAGGTCTAATTTGACAGTCCCCATGTTCTCCAACAAAGCTGCTATTCAAGAGCCAGGGGAAGCTTGCTCCTTATTAACAGAGCCATGGAGGTTACGAGCTCCCAGAGGCTGACGTAAACCATACCCTGCTGCAGCCCAGCCCTTCGCTGCCTCCAGGTCCTCCCTGCCACGTAGAAAACTCCAAAGAGAAAAGTATTATCACAGTGGGCAAGCCCTGCACGCTGGGATGATGCCCTGTTTTCCACACCAGCCAAGTTCTTCTTGCCACCTCTCAACACATCAAGTCACACGAGAACAGCCACGCAGTCCAGCACACTTTGGGGAGGAAAAACAGAAGTGGGGGATACCTGCACAGAGACAGCATCACATGCCTCAAAAGCTACCTAGAACACTCTGCCAGAAACCAGAGGAGCTCTGTGACTTACCTGAGAACACTACCACTGAGCTGAGTTACCATTTGCAACCAAATTAATATAATCTCCCTAGGGAGCAAAGAGAAAACAAGCAGCATCTCCAGAAAGCTGATGGGAAGTGTTTTGTGTGAAAAGGAGAGGGAAAAAAGTGTTTTAATTGGTACTCACATACAACGGAGCTTGCTGTGGATTAAGTTTCATGACCTCAGAACACTGAAACAAAAAAGAAAAAGCAAGTTTAAGCCATTTTTCATAAAATTGTAAAAAACTCACACGTTCCTTTTTCCAATAAGCTCTTTTCCTCTTCCCCTTCATATCCATCTCAGTTCATCTTTCCTCCTAGCAATCCTCCTTCCATATCTGCTTTTTATCACAATCCTTAACTGAAATCCTTCCACCAATTCCCCCATTCCCCAAAGAAAAATCATTTATGAGTATTTGTAGCTCTGTCTGTTGCTCAAGAAATCCAACTATTATTACCTTGTCCAAGGTAATTTGGTGTCATTTTTTACCTTTCACTGCATTATTTGTTTAAAAAAAACCATTTCAAAGCTACATAGAAAACAAACTATCACAAATGCTCTGAAGGAAGAAACTTTCAGAACATATGATGCTCATGATTCTGCATTTTTCATAACCAAGATCTACCATTACTTATCCTACAAAAGCTATTTTAATTAAGAATCTTTCCTCTTTCAGGTTTGTCCTTGGAATTTCTCTATAACCTGGCAAAAGTTTCTTATATTAAGCTTTGAATCAGTTGAACCAGAATTTCTCTTGCATTAGTTCCTCCACTCCAGCAGAAAATGTTCACTCTAAACAAAAGCTCTAAGTTTTCATTTAATGTGTGTATTAAGAGATCCAGGATCCTAAGATGAAGGAATGCAAAACAATTAAAAATGGAATTTCTGCTGTTACTCATGTCTGCAGAACTGGTAATGCTCTGCAAATACTTCAAGCCCTTTTTAAAATAGATGAAATACCACTCTGCTTTTCACACAAAAAATGCAGGATCTTGTTCATACTTTGCTCCTTTCCAAATCCCACAGTTTGCCTTTAGTGAGACAGAAATTAAACCACAGCCTAAGTTCTCTTAGCTGATTCCAGTCAGCCTTGCTCCCTCACACGCTCTCCTTATTTTACAACATGTTTTTGTGCCAGTTGCTTTAAAATAACAGAGCGAGCTGCCAAGCTTGTGCATCAAAACAGCTCCTCTGCAAAAGGTCCTCTGAGGCAGCCAGTGGATGGATAAGTATTTTGCAAGTTTTAAATCTACTCCAACTCATACCTATTTTCAACCTTGAGCATCCCCTTTGTACAGCAAGAACACCCCAAAATGGTTGTGCCTGACAGTTTTCACTGTATTTTCAGCTCTTACAAAATCTTACTCAGGAAAAGAGGGGATCAGTAGCACTAGCTGCCATTTGGGCAGGTGAGCTCCAAGAACAGCTCTGCAAACAATCTTCACTTGTGCCCTACAACATGCCCTTGGCAGTTCCAGTCCTGCTGAGGGCTCAAAGTGAAAAAAAGAAACAAATCCAAAAAATCACAAACCCTGCCAATCTCCCTCATGACCTACCTGAGCCTCTCTCCTGTTCTGAACCTGGGTGTCCTAAACAGGAACATAAAAACATTACCTAGACAAGAGCATTTATTGTATCTCAAAGAAATCAAACCATGCTTGAAAAAAAATCCCAAGCTTTCAAGCTCACCTCACGTATGGATTTTTAGAATTTCTCAGTGCTACAGACTAATTCCCTGTGAATTCAAACTCATGACAGTTTTTGTTGGGCTTTTTTTTTTGGCAAGAGAAGTGCACAGTAGCAGCAGTGGAATAAGGTGACATTGCTGAACACTGGGTCTTGTCAAAAAATCATTGGAACACTTCCTGCAGGAAGATTTTTTCCCCCTCTTATCTTACTAGTTGGCCCTTACATCAGTAACTTAAAGTGATTCCTTGGTTCATAATGCACGTGTCATTCCAATTTTTCTTAGGATGCAAACTTAGTTTGCAAGGAGCCAGGCAGGTTTGGAAGATATTTTATTTTATCTTGTCAGGAAGTTCTTTGGCAAAAACACAGGAGAAAAACTGAGTGACAGATAAGCCTGAATGACTACTCTGCGTCAGCAAAGGACTAAATTTAGGTTTTTAGACAAGTGAATTTCTCCAACCAATGGACAGGCAGGGAGCAGCCTTTGAAAAACTTTAAAAACCTTTAATCCAGTAAGAAGAGGAAAAACAAAAGGCAGATCATACTGGTTATAACCAAGCCAAGATACATAGGGATCCTAATACAGTCAGTAAGTTGGACTACTTCAAGTGTAAAAAGGGGGGGAACCAACAAACAAACAAACAAAACAAAACAAAACACCCAAAAAACCAAGGGAAAGGAAGCTAAAGAGCTAAACTTTGTTTTCTCATATTATTAGAGGAGCACATCCTTCCAGCCAATGCCTGCTCTGAGCCCCAGAGAGCCATTTCTATCTTTTTGAGCAGGAAGAACTTGCTGTACTAGATATAGAAGAAGGCAGTGAGAATAACTGGCCCTACTGTGAGATCAGGATCTGGGCTGCACATGAACTGCCTCAAAAGCCAAACTAACAAGAACAGGTAAATACAAATCCCACCTCCTTTGCCCAGCTCCCACCCAGCACTCTCAAGGCAGCCCACAGATTCTGTTCCAGCAGCAGCTGCCTGTACTTAAAAACATTTATGGTATTTCTCACAAACAGCTAAATCTTTTGAATTTCAGTGGCTGGGAGGTTTGTCACAAGCTCCATATACATCCAGACAATTACACTGCAAGGTTTCTAGAATTATATTAGGTTTCCCACCTTAGGATAACACAGTGAAATCCCTTGCATTTGCAAATTGGAAAGTAGGACATGAAATGAAAATGCAGGTTCAGGCTCTTCAAAGCAACAGTGGTTTTAGATGCTATAAAAATCTGCAGGTATCAGTAAAATATAAAGCTACTGGAGCCTTCTCAAAATGGGACAGATACCTTTCTGCTCTGTTAAGCACTGAAGAATTAATACAGTGAGTTTTATTAAAACGTCTCTTCTAGAGAACTTCTGTGTTATTTCACACAAAATTTCATGGATGAGGACAAATGACTGCTCTTCATTTCTCCGGGTATGGTAATATATGTCAGGGAAAGAAAGGGAAAAAAATCATTTATTTGCTTTACTATGGTTCCCTTTTAAAACCTCATCCAGAATTAGGGCCCCATTGGTAACATGCTGTAAAAATGTCAGTGCAAACCAAGCTTCTGCCCTGAAGAGTTTACAAATAAGTACAGGCAGCAAGAAGGGATACAAACCCCTTGTGCCAGAGCAATAAACCCTCTTCATCCACTGCTCCCAGCTACCACTTAATTTGGCCATCATTAGGTGGCTGATTTCTTCTAGGCATTGCAGGCAAAGTGTGGGTGAATCTGACAGGGAGGTCAATGTTCCTCCAGGCCAACCCACCCCATATACAATCTGTAGGGCTGAAGGGCTTTGAACACCATGTAGACAGGAATGCCAAAATGCCTTTTCCATTTTCCCATCACACCCTGTTCAGCATTGCTCTTTTTGGCAGTGGGCTTATATCAAATGCTGGTTTCACTGCCCAGCTTCTGTGAGCTCCCCAGCATCCACTCCTGGCTGCCTGGCTCCATATGAAGTATATGTAAGAAAGAAAACACAGTGCCACTCTCAAGAGCTGTCCATTAACGATTTTTTTTTTTTTTTTATCAGAAAGAAGACCTACAAGATGAGTAGAAACAAAACCAATCACTCTTGCCTCCAACAACTGAGCAGAACTACAACCAGGAGGATGAGGGGTATTTAATCTATGTGGTACAGCTGGGAAATCCTGCCTACCCCTTTCCCTCTCCTTCATGCACTAAATAAACTTCAATTGCAAGTGTTTGAGTTTTTTCAAGCTTTTCAAGTTCAGTTCTTAGATATTTTAAGTAACCTTCAGTTAGACATATACTTCAAACTTAAGCTTTGCTGAACTTTATCTGAATCTCAGCACTTGACCTTTTCATTTATCATTTTAACATGTGATTTTTAGAAACATTGATCCTTATTTGTAAAGCTTTACCCATGCACTCTCAGCTGTACCAAAGGAAAAAACCAAACCCCAAAGAAAACCTAACCCAATCTTAGCCATAACGAGCTTGTGGTTACAGGCAAGAAAGAACAGCCAAAAAACACATGAAGAATCTGATGGTTACAGATGGCATGGAAAGCATTCCAGTAGATAAACAGAAATGCAGAGAAAGCAGGATGGCTTTCCAGCTGTAAGTATCACAGCATTGCTGGGATGAAAGCCAAAGGAGGATTTAGGGGGTTTTTTTGATGCAACAGAATTTACTCTTTACAGAATTATCCTGTAACATTGATTTGAAGAGACTAAACTTTGATTTCAAGGCTCTGGAGTAAGACTTCACCAGGTAGTCCAAACTACATATATTCCATAGAAATTAGGAAAGCACTATTGATGCTGGTTATCTGCAAGAGAGCAAGACAAACAGAATTTCTTTTATATATTCTTTTTATGTATTTCTTTTAACAGGGGCACCAAAAACCCACAGTGAGGCAACCTACCTTACAGGCAACCCTTTAGGCAAATAGCCCAGAAGTTGTAAAAGAGTTTAAAGAAATCCCAGGATTTCCTGGGAGCACACATTCAGCTCCCTTGCTGAGCTGCATCACTTCCTTCTATATGGCTGCACTACAAAAACAAAACCAAGATTCCAAAACCACATCACTTCTTATTCAACAAAGCACAGTGTCCTCAAGGGCACTCCTCCATACTCTGGTTATACAAAATGTTAATTTATGAAGTACTTGGAAATATCAAGAGGATTGGGTTTCAGGCCCTACAGAGCTGCTGCTCTACACTACACAAGATAAATAAAGATGGGGAAGTGGTAAGTGAGAGGAGCAGAGAGAAGACCAACTGCCCATATACAGAGGAATTCCTGCTGGAGCCATGCTTTCATGCAAAGAAAACTAAAATAGCAATGTCTTTCACAAGTTTATTGTTCTCCCCTAGTGCCAGGGGAATTGCTAAGACGGAATATTCTCCTTTTCTTCTGAGTGGTATATGACCTTTATTGTGCTGTATTACCCATCATCAATCTCCTCATTTTTTTGTTATAACACAATTATTTGGAAAAAGGCTCTTCTTCGTCTAGTTTGGGGTTTTGTGCTGTGTTTTGTCTTTGTTTTGTTTTGTTTTTTTCTTTTTAATCTATAGCAAAAACTCTGAAAATGGAAAGAAACAATGACTTGATGTTGGGTTTATTACTTAGACTTTCTTGTGTGGTCTTTTTCCTGGGTATATTCCTGCAAAATCGAGACCTGCAGTAAGTTACTCTCACCTTGTGGTATTAGGCAAGACACGGGTTTGTTCACACACTCTGTTCCACGAGTTCCATTCAACACTGAATGAACACCAGAACTCACCATTCATAAAATGAATGAGCTTTCTAATCAGTGTAATCAGTGTACTACTGCCCTGTCCTTAAAACCTTGTGAAAGGAGACTGAAAAAAAACCAGGACAAGACCTACGAACAACTTTGACAGGAAAAATAAACCCATAGCCCAGTTCTTCGAGAATGTGCATGAAGAAATTTGTATAAATAGAGTAGCTGCAATTGCAGTGACTAAAATAAACCCTAAGAGAAGCACCATAATACCAAATGCAGAACAACTTTCTCTGTAGCTCTAATAATGCATGATTTTGTGTATCTGGTCAGGAATGCGAGGCCAGAGGCATTAGGAGAAGTAACCCATCCCAAATTTATTTAGCAGACACACAAGGAAGTGATACCACCAGCAAAAGCCATTGACCCTGGAAAGGAGAGGAGGTGAGGAAACAAGAAACCACATTTCAAACACGCAGCAGCAAACAAGTTACCAGCACACTGCAGCATTATGTTCAGTATCACAGCTGGGCCTAGAACTAAAAAACCTCCAGATATTTGTGTATAATCATCTGAATTTATCTAATTTGCTGAATGTGATGTTTTTGCACTAAATGGATTGCTTAGGAATAAAAATACATCCTCGTGCAGCATTTCCACAGGTGATACACTGCTTCCCAGCTGTGTCCTGTCTGCAAACAAAAACATATGCTGCCATTCAAGAGACAAAACAGGAGTTTCTTTTGGGTAGAAGGGATGAAAAGGAGATTTAAAAGGTGTTTTGTGTTGGTCTGGCTCTACCATCACTCTCCTCCTAAAGCACGGAGGTAACCACCTCAGGAAAACCAGATACACACAGATTCCTTTCACAAACAGAAAAGAAATTTCACAAAAGTTTAGAAAAAATAATTTAAAGAGCATATTTAACTGCAAAACATGCCCAAAATCTGCTGGATTTTTTTCTTTGCAGTGTTGGGAACCACAGTACTGTGGCCTGCATGTACAAGAGCCCACCAAGCAGCAGTGGGGGAGTTGTAGAGCTCAGCCACTTGCAGAGGGGCTGGAGCCTCACTGCAACACAAGCTAAGACAGCATCACTGATTTAATTGACTGATGATTTAATAAAATGCCCTGGATATAGATTAACTCGCTTTGCTTAATGTAGCTCAGCTTCCTGGCAGCAGGAACTGGCACCACACTGTTCCTGGGCTGGGAGCTGGGCTGCACCCACCCCCTGGTCACACCACTTGTCTCACCCAAACCTTTCCCATTACCCTTGCCAAAATAATGAAATGTAACACAAAGCTAACATACAGGCAAAGCAGATACACACACACGCATAAAAAAATAAGCTTAAGCCTTATCCATGCTATAAGTCCCTAACTCAGCTTTGCCATCCCTGTCTTACTCCAGAGACCAATACCTAGCCAAATATTCTTAGTCTCAACATTAAGTTTCTTCCTTTGGACCATTTCAATCTCATGATTGTCAAAAAAATCATCACCTGGATTACTTAATTCCTGCCCAAAGCCTGTAAAGATATGAAGCAGTGTTGGATTAAAAAAAGCAGTGCTTTCCCCATGTAGGAGAAGACAGAGATCCCTCTCAAACGTGCTTCCCCACTCCATCCCTACACCTAGTAGTAGGTACAAAAAACAAACCTACAAAACTCAAACCACAGCAGCTATCTCTTTGCAGTTCATATGCCCAATTTGCAAATAAAGATACTGTAAAAGTAGGAAAAACAGAGAGTAAAAAAGGATTATTAGCCAGCTCTAATTATACAAACTGATCTCATCCTCTTGTCATAAGCCTCTTTCCTGTTTCCGGAATCTATTTGTGCTACAGAAAGACCAGCCTTTTGTAAATGTCCATGGGTCATCAACACAGGGTGATTAATTTCCCATTTTACAATACACACATTCTGTCAAGCAATTCACTTGTAATCTGATATAACCCTGCCCTCACTTGTAAATTTTTTCCTCTAACATATTACTAAAGACAAACAGTACTTAAGATACCGATTTGTAAAATCCAAACAACATTTCAAAAGGAGGCATCATGCTTCTATAATAAAATAAAAATCACAGACCACATCTTCAGTTCAAGTAGCTACAGCCTAATAAAGTTAAAACCTAACAGTCGACTTGAATTAAAGAGCAGCATGTACGCAAAAGCACACATATGTTTATACTCAAATTAAGTCCTCCAACAGGTTCTGGGGCAGCTGTTTCATGTATGCATGAGACTTTTATCTCAGGCTCAAATATTAACTTCCAGAAATCCTTAGCAGACATTCTAGCTGCCTCCTCAAATGAGCAAAATCCGGTCTATACCTTCCTATGCATTCTGTCGTTTGAATGCACGTTTTGGCAGTAAACTGTGGGGAAGCTCTCAATGACAACCAGCTCACGTTTGTAAGGATGATTCCTGACTTTGGGGGTTTAACCAGGAACTCAATGAAAATCCCCAGGTATCAAACTGGGCAGCTGAAGCATCATACAAGTTACTGGTTATCTTTGAAAACAGAGATGCATTATATGGGATGAGGTGAAGAATGGAGGGAGGCAAGAAGAGGCTTCGGGGAGTATTTAACCCCAGTGCATAAAAGGATAAACACAGCGGAGAGCTGTCAACAGAAAGGAGATGCCTACAGCCTTAGATATGCAGAGAGAGAGAGCAAAGCCTTTAACTATTGATTCCTACACTTCTTGACTACAGCACGTGTCCTAAAACCCTCTCCACTTCACTATCCTCTGACTCTCAGGGCTGTGCTGTTTTAGGAACTATGCTGAGCAATGATGGTTTCAGTAAAAGAAATAACATCCCCAAGCCCTACAGCTGAGCAGTAAGGCTCTGCTTCTCCCTGTGCTTCCCAAACCACAGCACTTGTACAGCATTCCCAAAAACACAGGCTTGCATAGAAAACAACCCATGATGCCCAAAACACCACACACACTTCAATGGTGACAAGTACTAAATATTTCCTAACCTTTACAAACCAGGTAGTTACCCAGTGCAGATTTTAATAAAGGTATGCACCAACCTTAACTCTCCACAGCAGAGTTCTAGCCACAGGTTGAGTTGGAAAATAATGGCATCAAGACCAAGATGCAAGACATGTTTCCACTTGAATTTTGGTCTAAGAAGCTGCAGTGCCCAACATTTTAATGTGCTTTTCTTCTCTGAAGAATACATCAGAACTCACTTTTCCCTTTAGGCGCCGTTTTGCAAATGCTGCCACTGTGGCCTCCGGCACTGCAGGCTTACTCAGGAAAAGCCTGGCTGACACTTTAGTCCAGAAGAGGAAAATTTCATCAAAAATTTCAGGCTTCCTACATGAGTACCTGTGCTAACCTCTCTCCCTGTGGCACAGCATGACCACATCTGACACTGCAGAATTACAGATTGTTTCTTCGTAATTGCTCCTCTTCTTTCAACTCACAAAACTATGGGAAAACGTTCTTCTCTAAACATATACTTTAGGCAGTGAGAGAACATGCTCCTTTTGCTGAGCAAAAGCCATCCTTTCTGAGGCACAACAGGCCCAAAAAATGCCCATCATTCACTTAGCAACTGCACTGATGGAGTCACTTGGTGTGGCATTCCCTGCAAGGAAAATGAGAGCTCTGATCCCAGGACACTGTACTGCACTGGGAATATCCCACAGGAAGTAAAACCCCAAGCAACAGAAAATACATCCCTAACCCAGAAAAGAGAGAACACTCATTCAAGCCCCATTTTTAAATAAACTAAAATACTGAAAATCCAAGTCAGCATAGTTTGTACCCAGTTCCACAACCCCACCTTCTGCACCAGACCTTGCTGCAGCACGCTCATACGCCCCACATTTTGCAAACACCTAAAATTGTTTCTTTCCACTGCCTTAACAAAGTGATCTTTCAGGCTGGTCCCTCAGGAAATGAATGGGTTAAGTGCCCACAGGTCCCAGCCTCCCCAGTAAATCATTTATTACCCCAGCTCAGGGACAAGGAGCTCTGCAGAAGCGAGAGCCCACGCTGTGCAGCTGTTCCCAGCCAGGCAACTCTCCACAATTATGTTATAACACAGGATTAAGATCGGGGAGTGGAAATCCGTCCCTTCATTGCTGATGGCTCTTTTCTTTTTTTCAAGTTATGCAGCTATTTTAAATGTTACAGAGCTCATTAACATGAAGTTCATTAAGCAGTAACCACTTGATGAATGAAATGAAAAGATTGTCATTATAAGCACAATTATGGAAATACTAGACCAGCAGGTAGAAAAAGGAAAGGGTATGAGAATGCTGCTCCTGAACTCCAAATTAGCCTTTCTTTTTTTCCCAGATCCTTCAGAGGAGGCACACCCAGAAATCAGATGTGAGGCAGAGGCTGGTTCCCAGGCAGGTGAGAAGCTCTTGCTGCCTGTGCTGGGCCTCCCCAGAGATTTTGCTGCTGCAGCTGAATGCAAAAAGTCATCCCTCTTGGTCACCCCCAGAAAGGGTCTGGAATCTTCCTCAGCAGTGAGCACTGCTTGCTGCAACTCACCACGCTCCCCAAATTAGCAGAAAGTTAAGAAATACTATGACAAATGAAGCCACAAATTGCTTCTCTGCAGCTGGTGTCGTGCATTCCTCCTTTAAACACGATGAACTTGGAGGACAGCTCCCAGCAAGCCACTTATTCATTCCTGATAAAGCAGGTTCCATTCATAATCATGCCAAGGACTTCATTTTTTTCTCAAGGTCTGAGAATAGGTATAATTCCACCGCTCAACCCCACTGAAGAAAGGAAAACCCAAATAATTACAATACCTACTTGTCTCTCTACAAGTAACAACAGTTTATGATTAATCCACCCAGCTGTTGCCACAGCTCAGTAACACCAAACGATTTGGACTCAGTCTCGTTAAAGCATTGGTCTTGTGGGCAAGACCATGGAAAATATGAGGCACTGCAGAAGGTAAACAGGTTAGGGACAGTGGGAGGAGAAAGGAGGCAGCTTGCCGTGGTTTTCCTCCCTCCCTCCCTTGACAGAGCTCACACATGGCAAGCACCCATTTCCAGGCACGACTCTGGCAGTTTCTTTGCTTCAGGCTAACAGTTTTTACACATTCAAGTCTTTTTGGAGAGAAAGGGTGGAACTCCATGAGTCAAAACAGCTCCTGTCAGTATTGCAATAACCATATACTCGCTTTTAGGTCAGACCCATCCTGTGATCTGGTTCACCACACCAAGAAGCTGGTGTTAGCTGAACAACAACAAACCCAGAAGCCTCAACAACACGACTGCTCCAGGGCAGACAGACCGACAGCCGTGGTGCCGACCGGGAGGCACCTCAGCTCTGATCCCGGCCGGCTCCCGTGGAAATCCTGGAGCTGTAACCATATGCCTGCCCCAGGGACATGAAAGCTGCATCTTAAAATATTAGGGAAAAACAGCTGATGTTTTAAGTGTTAAGTGCTATTTTATACCGTGGCATCTGGTTAATACAGGAGGCAACACCACATTCCCCTTTTCTACTTCCACCACAAAGAGATTGTATTTTATGGCAAAATAACTTGTTGAATTTGCTAATATCAGTGTAATTGCTTTGATATCAGCATTCCCTGGTCCTGTCAAGGCTAAGCTTGACAAATGGCTTGACAATTGACAAACCTGTTCTCCCAAACCCTTCACCCCTCATCTCAACCCTGGTGTATACCTGAAAGAGCTGCCAAAACATTTAACCTTACTTTAACTGCATGAAGCAGTACAGGTGGCTCCAAGATGTTCTTCAGGCCGTTCCCACACCGAGCAGAGAGAAGTAGGAAAGTCACAACACTCAGCTCCTGGAAGGGGGAAGAAGAAGAAGGAGTCACCAGGTGCAAGGGTCAGCATGGCTGGGAGTGGTCCCAAAACACAAACTGGCACTGCAGTATCTTCACCAAGGGGGATGGAAACTATCCCTAGCAAGGGATCCTCTCCCTTGCTAGCCATGTGGGAGGCATGTGTTGCTTCCTGCAGCAGTCCCATGTGGTTGCACAGGCACACACAGCACAATGGCCACATTATGGATAGGGCTATTTATAGACACACATGGGCATCTGGCACCACCTCAGAATAACTGCGCTGCTGAGCTCTATTTGCTGCTGTCCTGCTATTTGGTTTATCCCCAAAACTGCTGATCTGCTGTCCATCACAGTATTCCAAACAACTCAGCTGGCCTTAAGTCCTTTGCATCCCTCAACACGGCCTCTCCCAGACAGACTTCATCACGCTCTTTGTGGACCCCCTTTTACCCAGGTGTTTTAACAACAACAAAGGTAGATGGTGGCAGATGGTGACCAGCAGATGAAGCCCAAATCTACCACCAGGACATCTCTGCCAAACCCTTCTGGGTTGTCTGTACTTTTCCACAGGCTGATTTCCTGCTTTGGGGCAAAATCTACTCAGTAGACTGATCCATAGGGTTGGTCTCCAAAGCATACCTAGAAAGAGCAGGATGGAATCAAATGTCAAAAAGTGAAAAAGCCAAGATTGGGATATAGTTTATTAAAATGCTGTGTGGGAGATTTTGTTAGCTAAATCAGTTATCAGGGTATCTCAGGCCATCATTTGGTTACCACACTAGGAAAGGTTGTGGCTACACACACACACTACTGAACACAAGCACAACACACCAACTGCTGCCTCCTGCTCTACCAGAGAGAGACTGCCCCTGCACTCTCCCTGTTGGGAAAACATCCATAATCTGGGAATCACACAGCCTGAGCCAACCTGCCAACCTCAAAGTGCAATTACAAGCACATAAGTAACAATGGCAAAACAAGTTACCAGCTGGGAAATCAATTGTACTGTGTGAATTAGCTGGGGAACGAACAGGACTGGAAGGTGCTTTTTGCAGCATCACAAGAACTGCATCACCTGAATACCTCAATGTCGGTTTTACACAATGTTCTTTCTTAATATTAACAGCTAAAAGTCTCTTTTATCCATTCTGCTGAGAAATGGGGAGAGTATTTTGCAAGACACTACAGAGTACTGGATTTTACTACAAATATGTTTATTTAGATATAGACCGAAGAGGAAAAACAGAAAAAAAATTATCCTCTTCAAGTATGAGGATAGTGCATGAATTCCTTCATTGCCATGTCACACATTTCTGAATTACATTCTTATGCCAAGCTACTGGAGCTGAAAGTGGAATTACCTGAACTCTTAAATCCCAGTTAAGAGTGTACAAACACTCTTTGGATTCATTAACCAGTAAAAACCACCCTCGCAGTCACAAACAAGCAGACTGGAACTTTCCTCTGGCATTTTTGTAGTGTTATTTTCAGGACCTCAATTTAGAAGATAGTTACTGTTTGATAAAGCAATGATTAACTATTTGCCATCCTGTGTTGATCTCCAAGGAACAGCTCTTTCCAAGGCACATACAATAACAATACAGTGGTTTCATTCTCATTTATGAGACACTGGTAACTTGGCTTTTATTACTCTATTTGTATATTTTGGCAGAGAAAGCAGGGTTTGCTTCTATCCCTTTGAACCAACAAGGACTGTGGGTATGGCTAACATTGCCAGGGTAGATAGTGAGCACACTGTGAATCACTGCAGGTTTTTCCTCATCTCCACTAAGGAATGAGGGTGTGTGCATGGAAAGCTCACTTGGATGCTCAGGACCTGGAAAGTATTAGCAACTGGAGAAAATAAATTGGCCTAGCAATGAAAAACTAACATAGATCATAAAATTCTTCCTCACAGTTTTTTGTCTGGTTTTATTCTGTGGGAGTTTTTAGACTGATACAAGAAGAAGCAAGTAACATTAAAAAGTCTTATATATTTTAGTTGTATATGTAAAGAGCCTGCACAATCAGTAAGATTGTCCACATCAAAGTATCAATTCCCCAAAGAACTGATTTCTGCTTCCCAAGAAATCGTTATGGGACAACTCCTGCATGCCTAAGTACACCCATTTCAGAGGGATTTTCTCATGGGGATTTCTTCTTCTCCTTTACTGGGAAATCATTACCAAGTGTTGATGAACACTGACATAGCTCCCGTTCCCTGAATCTTAAAAAGATGGGTTTAAAAATTATGTTTCATGGGTGAGCTCATACTGCTTTACAAATGAAAAACTACTCAGTATTATCACAAGAAAACTATGACATACAGCAGCTTTATAAAAAGCAATTTGGTTTCTACATGGCTATGCCGATATTCCAAACAACCTGTAACTCTGGATAATTTCTGCTTAAAAGGGCCTATAGTCACGATATCCCACAGTGCTCACTAAAGTAAATGAGAAGGTAAAGGAGTGTCCTTTTGACACCTGCCTATACACAACCTATTTTGCTTGAGTTTAATAAAAACAGGGGGGAAACCCCATCTCTTTTGTTAGGACCCAATTATTTGATAGCAGACTGTTTACAGTCTTTCTCCCTCAACACTGAGACAGCTAAAATAGAAATTACCCAGGCCAGTGATGAATTACTGAAACACTCCTTACAAAGAGAGAGGAAAATAAAATTTAAGGACCGTGTTACAGCTATTTACAATTTTAAGAAGACAACATTAACTGGCCCTGTGGATTGTATATGCAATTGCTGTAAGAAATGAGTCGTTTTACCAAAAAGCCCAATAGCTTAGAGGTGATCTGCATCTGATACATCCTCAAGAGGCAGAGAAGTAAAGCATCAAAAGGTACTCTTGTTACACTTCTAAATTAAATTAATAGCATTGAATAACACAGACAAAAAGAAATTATTCTGTGTTGATAATCTATTTGAGAGGAATCAGTTGGGACTCTTAAATATGCTTGATGGAGTCCCAACAAGTTGACCTCAGGGTTTTCAGTTATTTTGCTGATTCCTCCTCAGCAAACTCCCACCCTTCCCAAACACTCCCCACTGCCTGGCACAGAGGAAACCATTCCTCAAATTTGTTCTTTTTTCCCTGTACCCAAACCTATTTTATTTTTCTGATAAGTGTTCCATGTTTTGTTGTTCTGCCATCTGAGCACTTGGACATGTAGAACGAGCTATCTCGCCATCTGGTTGTAATTGCCATTGCAAACTTTCAACAAATTCACAAAGCAGCACCAAGATGAGGGCACTAATGGTCTAGGAGATGGACAGCTGATTATTTGAGATTATTTGATACAGCTGGAACCTTTTCATAGACAAGACACCAAATCACAGCCAGTCCCCAGCACCCAAACAAACCTCTGGGGTTACTCTAAGTTGTGGCTGTTGCCTGCTATAAAACCACCTCACAATTTCATATCAAATGCTGTCAAGGAAAGCATTGCTTCTTCTCCTCATCTCCCAAATTTCTGGGTGTAAAACTGTGTGCTGCTGCAATTTTTTGCTCTGAATACACAGTCTATACTTGCACACCATGATATTCTTATTATAGGATATCCTTTTCCTGTTTCTACTGCATCTCCCAGGAGAGAGACTGCCTCACAAGACCTTTCCCAAAGTTTGGCTGATGGTCAGAACTGTATTTCCTAATTCCTTAGGGAAGGGAACCTGGACACACTCCTTGGACAACCAGAGGATCACACCCAGCCAGCATGGGTTTAAGAAAGGCAGGTCCTGCTTGACTAACCTGATCTCCTCCTATGACAAGGTGACCCGTTTAGAAGATGAAGGAAAGGGTGCAGATGTTGTCTGCCTAGACTTTAGGAAAGCCTGTGGCACTCTGTTTCACAGCATTCTCCTGGAGAAACTGGTTGCTCAGGGCTTGGATGTGTCTATGATTCTGCTGCTTATTGGGTTCAAAACTGTCTGGATTGCTGGGATGGATGGATGGGCCGGGTGGGGGTCAGCCTCTTCTCCAGTGTAACAACTGAAAGGACAAGAGGAAACTGCTTCAAGTTGTGCCAGGGGAGGCTTAGATTGCACATGAGGAAAGATTTCTTCACCGAAGGTTGGTCAAGCACTGGAACATCTGCCCAAGGAATTGGTGGAGTCACCGCCCCTGGAGGCATTTAAAAGATGTGCAGAAGTGGCACTTGGGGACATGTTTCAGTGGTGGTCTTGGCAGAGCTGGGTAATGGTTGGATTTGGTGACCTCAAAAGGTCTTTTCCAAGCTATATAATTCTATGATCCTATACAAATGGAAGAAAAAAAAAACATTTGCCTAAAATCTGCATTGCTTTGGACAAGTGTAAATGCAGCTTGATCCTCTAGCCATTGCATCAAGCTACATTTGTACCATAAAGAGTGGAGGGCAGATTGCAGCTCAGCACATTTTGACACACATACAACATTCCACTGAAAGTAAATGATGGGTTTTGTTTAGAGAGCAGCATCTGACTTGCCATACTGGATGAAGAAAAGCCAAGAATTTTAAAACAATAGAAAGTAAAACACATCCATATTTCATATGTCTGTACACATTGCAGAGCAAGCAACAATATTAATATGTTAACTGCAGTCCCATCAATCCTGATTACCAAGAGATGGGAGATAAATATTCTTTCATATACACTAAGTTAACTCCTGAAATCCAAACTCTTTTGACAGTGTCGCCTTAAACATGTAAACAGAAATAGTCCCATGTAAAAGGGAAGCAAGGAAGCAACAAACCAAGAGCACTTCTCTGCTCACTTTAGCCCTGGACAGATACAGATTTTCACTCTTCAACTTGGAGACCTGAACAAAACTGAAAGAAGTTTGAAGTTTGTTTTTTAATTCCACCAGCAATCACAACAAAGCAGCAAAACAAAGAGACCAGTGATGCTTTATGGCTCTCTCCCTTGCCTCTGGACAGCAGCCTGGGTTCACAGAGGCCTCTTGGGCAATAACAGCAACCTGTTTCCTCAGGAGATGATGAGGTGCCACAGGGACTCTGCAAGCAGTGAAAAACCCCTCACCTCTAAGAGCACGGTCCTGCACAAGTGCTCTTCAAAGGTACCCAAGGTCTCAACGTTTGAAATTGAATGAAAGAAAAACTGGAAAGAATAATACTTTTGTTACCCGTTAGTTTTTACTAATAAAAGCAGGAGTTGGTCCTGAAATTTGTTCTTCTTTAAACTGCAGCCTGTCACCATGTTCATCCTAAATAGCAACTGCTTCTTTCCAGACAGCCTTGTTAAACCACATCAGGATTGAGATAAGGACTTCAAACTGTTTCCACAAGACCATCACAGCTGACTGTCTGTGGGAGATATTAAAACTGCACTTGTGGACAGTTTAAAACCTGTGCAAGGGATTAGCACTTCACTGAACCACCATGGCAAGACCACCATTCTCCTTCTTACTGGGAACCAGTATCAGACTGATTAACTAAAAAACAAAGCAAACAGCAGCAAAATGCAGTAACCTCTCAAGCCCTCAGACACTTCTAAAACAATTTTTAAAAAAAAACCCTCTTCTTAATTCTACAACAGGTTCTTCTCCTTCCCCTCTCTTCTACCATGGTATTCAGGTGTCATCAATGAGTTGTGCCTCTTGCTGGAATGAAGCAAAGCCCAAAACACACCCTCCCTTCAGAAGACCAGGAAAGAGAGGAAGCACAAACAGTGAAGGCAAGGACTACTTCAGCATGGCCATCATCAAGATGACAAACACAAGATGACCAACATAGTGCCTCAAAGGCACAGGAAAATGCCACTTAACCACAGTTCTCCACTTAACAGAATGGGCCTATTTTCTTTGAAATACTGGGTGCAGGTTGTGACAGAAAATGCCAGACATTTCCTGGCAAGATGACACGTCACCCCCAGAATGAGATATGGACCCTGAGAGAAGGCAGAGTAGTTGGAAACAAGATTCATATGAAAATTTCAGTTTGAAGGCTTGTCTGGTCCATCATCCTGCTCAAAGCAAGGCCACAGCATCAAGGTTATGAAATTATCCCTATGCTTTCATGGTTCAAAACTGTCCCAATCAGTGTGGCCTGCTTCTCAGTTCCTGTATGTAAAATTGAGCTAAATAAGGTAATTGAGCTCCATCAACACAGAAGGAAATCAAAATCAGCATCAGTGCAAAGCATTCCTGCTCCAGCCATGAAGCCTACACAATTCACCTCTTTAATCGGACTTTCCCCATGCACAAAACTGATTTTCTTGTTCATTTCTACACAGCTTACAAAAATACTCAATAAAATAAAGAAGTAATTTTTTACTGTACATAGAAGCCTTGTGACAAAGAAGAGAACATGTACAGGCTGAAACCAAACACCAGTAACATGCACTGACACATTAATACAAGGCCTTCTCCTACATGTTAAGGAGGCATCTTGGTATAAAATACAAAGAACAAATATACATTCTTGTCTCCCACTGCAGGCTCTTGCCAAGACCAAGGTCCCTCTGTGCTGAGCCCCATGGATGCATCAAGAATCCCTCTGCCACGATGTTAAACAGAGAAACGCTGGGAGGGGACACAAAGGGACAGAAAATGACACAACTTGCCCAAGGCTTTAGAGGTGGCTGCCAGCACAGTCTGTAATCTGGATGGTATCACCTCTCCACCCACGCAGCAGTGACGGATCCCCCTTTCTTCAAAAGCTGTCTCCATCCCAACCCGCTGCTGCCCGGCTCTACCAAGCACCCGCCACGCAACCGTGACATTAAGTCACTTCACTGCTCGAATCAACATGTCACTGGAGCTGCCCAGCATTTAATTATATGAATTAGGAGATCTGTATAATGGTCCTAAACCAGTAATGAAAGAGAAGGTTTAATGATGCAACAAAAACCTGCAACGCAGCACTCAGATTACGGGTGGGTTACACAACAGCTCGAACAATTCAGCGTTCACGCTGCAGACTTGCATAGCGCACATCACATTTTCCCAGAGCCATCATCTGACTCCAAGCACGTGAGATCCACTCAAACACACCCTTCCTGCCTCCCTTGCACCAGAAGCTCAAGGATGAAGGTGAGGCTCAGTTTTTGAGCAGCAGTCATCCACATCAAGGAGAAGAGAGGCCCAAAGCAAAGTCAACCAACCCTTTTCTCAAGCTGACATTAAAACTCAGAAAGACTTATCTGAGGTCTGCCCTAGCAACCACTTGTATCTCACAAGTAGTGCTTGCTCCTCCCAGCATTAACACTCCATTGCATAGAGATGACATAACTCCAGTGAAACCTGTTCAGTTGACAGCTGCAGTGACTTTTGCATTGTGCCATGTGAGTTAACTCCCAGCTGCAGCCTCGTTTAAGGAAGTATTATGAGCACAGCTTTAACAGAGATATCACCCATGAACTGACAGCAAATAAGGTAATTTAGGGACTTGATGAGCACTCAGCATGAACCGTTCATATGGAAGAGAATGCTCCTACCCCAAGATTTCTGAATGGAGTTTGTAACTAAATAAGCTCAAGTACTTCCAGATACTATTGATTTCTATTCATAGCACTTATATAGCTTCAGGGAGAAATCACTTGGTTTGAAGTATTCTTTTAGAATCTATTGACCTTTCATGTCAATAAACACAATACCAAATTGCAGCTTAGCAGGCTTATTTTACTTTTTTTTTTGTAAAGTGCTCAGATGAAAAGCACTATAGGAGCATCACGGCTGACAAGTATTATTTAGATTTCAAAAAGCAGTTAAGTGCCATGGCCAATCCATATGTTCAGTATCAAAGGGGTCATAAGGAAATTGACAGGACCAAAACTGCAATGGGGAAGGAAGAGTGATAGCATCAGCTGGGAAGCTGCTTACCAATAATTGCACATGCTTGTTCAAACAAAATCCTCAAGAAGAGATGCTGTGCCTTATCTAGAAACCCTTAAAAATGTCACCAGTATGTCACTGTTCTTAATAGAAAAATGCCATACTCATATTCCTCTGTCATCTGTAAAATACACTACTAATTCTATTAAAATCCACAATGGTAACTGTTCATCTCCACGTGTTACCATTCCCACTCATTTTTGCCAAGGCACAAGGTAGCACAGGGTGCTGTTACAAGCCATTTGCAGCTGCAACAGATCTGCATTTACTACATCAAGGCAGGTGGCTGGAAACAACTACCATGCAACCACGGAGCATCTTTTCCCCTGCAAACCCTTCAGCAGGTTGCCAGATTTGCTTTCATATAGCTCAACTTCCCTTTTCCCTCCCTCTAAACAAAAAGACTGTCTTCATTCAGCTGCTGTTTTCTTCCTCCTTTACAAATGCAGACACCTGCAACTAATTCCTCTTTAAAGAGACAGATCATAGCAGGGCAGTGTATTATGAGTAGAAAAGCAAGGGACATTATCAAATAGCATTAGCAAATGGCACAGATTTTTTCCCAGTACCCAAAGAGCCCAGGGCATGTACCTCCAAGTGTGTTCTACAGGAGTAAGCAAGCTTTTGCCACTAGCAACAGGATTCCTGAAACAAGTCAGCAAATGCTCACATAACCTCTGCCTCAAAGTCTGACATAAATACAACCTGAGATTAACTGAGCCTGTTACTGGCTCTGCATTCACACGGCAAAGGGAAATCCTGGAGGTGCCTGAATCCTCCCATGTGTTTCACACACGGGCTGGAGGTGGCCACAGTAAGACCTACTCATTATTTTCTCAGCAAAGCACACTCCTCCCCACTAATCAAGAGTTATAACCAGTCACCCAACTAGCACTGTGACGACTTCACTGCCAGCTGCTAGGCATCCTCAAAAAAAACAAAAACAAATTACGTGAGGGCTACCGTCACTTACCAAATCCTACTACAGGTACACCAGGCTATTGGGCAACTTTGCTGACGTACCTGCCAGCACATCAGGGACTTACTCCCCAAGCATCCCCTGAAGCACAGGATCTGCAGTTACAGCCATGACAACAGTTTTCACCCAGCAGAATACCCACCCCTTCCTCACCTATCCCAAGCAGGCACAGCTTTTTGCTCAGTGAAGGAAAAATAAGAAGTTAAAGCCAACTAATTGTCGGGACACGCCCTTCTCCCAGTGCACCTGTAAATGACCACTTGTGCAACAGCACCTCAGTGTCAACAGAACTGTGGGCACTACCCAGGCAGGCACACAGCAATCAAGCAAAGGCACTACCCGCATTTCCACGTGCACATAGGGTTTTCAAGTGCCTATCCACCTATCTACACCTATGCAAGTGGTGATTCACCTCTTGCAAACCCAGTCTCAATCTGTTGCTATCTCCTCTTTCCCGTACTCCTGCAATTGTGGCTTGATCTTCCAATCAGACATTGCCCGCCTTCTTCAGGACTTGACTGTCATTGAGCAGAGCCCTAAACGAGGTTAGGTGGTAACAAAACAAACAAACAAACAAAAAAAACTTAATGAAAAGCAATTAAAACTCCCTGACAGGTTTTCCTGAGGCGGGAGGGTGTCTTCAGTTGTACCCATAGTCTTTTCGATACAGCGTGCATAGCCTCGTCAGTATTTTTGAGCATCAGGAAAGGTATTGCTCCCTGCTTTGACTGAGCTGATCACAGCTTGCTTGTGGTAACACTTTGGTTGCCATCTGACCCAGAACAAGACTCTCAGAAAGTGTCACCTCTATGAACAAAGTGTGTCTTGCAGAGAGCACCAGAGGAGTTTTTTCCCAGCCATGCACAGATACTCAATAGCTTGTCCCTACACAGAAGCTTTAGCACCACAGATTTAATAACCCACCTGCTAATCCAAGAGCACAAATAAATCCCCTACTTGACAACAGAGAGGAGTAACCCTAGCAGTAAAAGCAGCACTCTGTAAACTGTCATTCCATGAAACAGAATTCCTACCTGTGCCCAGACTGACTGGGCCTCGATCAGTGTCTAAACCACAGACCCAGTTGTCTGGTCTTGGAGCACAAGTTTGCTCAACACTTCTGTTACTGTCTTCTGAAGAACATTTTAAGACAGGGATCATACCACAGTATTTAATACTATTCTTACATCTTGGGTCAAATGCTTTTATTCTCTGGGCTTTTCATTTACTGATGCTTGAGCTATCTTTTTCAAGATAGTAACTTTACTTTTGGGGATTTTTTCCCCCCCTCCAGATGCCCTGCCCTTAACAGCAGCAGACTTAAATATACACATTATTCCACAAATGACATTTATTCTAAACAATGTTTTTTTGATCTACATTTACAAAATGCTCCAATATACACTTCATTTATGACAACTAAGGGCACATGCACTTTTTCCACAGCATGTTTAGGATTAGAAATAGTTAAGCCATGGAAAGCAGTGACACACTGGTGCCAATTTTTGTGTGTTCTATCCACAAAGAATAAGACATAATATGCTTTGGATAAATGAATAAGTTCTGGCATTTCTACAAACAGAAAATAAAGACAGCAGAATTTAATGTCCACTCAGAAATCAAAAGAAAGGGGTATAGATGAAAAGTATTCTGAGAAATTCACCACACATTCCCTGATCCACTCAGTTTTCTTCCTAGCAGTTTCAAATAATCATCCTCACTCCCACCAAGACAAAAATACAAGGGGTGCAAACCAACAGCACAGGCATTTAGCACTAGAGGTTGCTAGAGATCACAGACAACCCATCAGATTCCAAGTGCCACAGGTGAAAAAAAATGCTCCTTCACTGAGAGGCACAGCCTCACAGAAAACTCCATCAGCCTTTTGGAAAGGGAACAGATCTGGAAGCTCATGGATCATCCAGGATCGTGGATCATGACACTGACCACTGCTGGGAAGACACAACTGAACTTTAGAGGTGCTCTTGTACAGATTGCTGCCCAGTCTCCTCCAGTGAGGGATTTCATCTCTAGTAAAGCTTCAACAACTGCTTTATGCCAGCTCCAAAGAGTTGTCACTAAGAGGTTTTGTTCACCCCTGAGCTGCCACCAGCCACACATCCGCTGCTTGCTGGACCAAGGGTCAGTCACTTTGACACCCACATTTCTTTTGGCACATGTTTTCTGCTGGAGCGGGTTCCTGAGGTGGGAGAAGGGGCCTGAGTGCTGGGACATCCCAAGGGAAGCCCTGTGCCTGCCCCCCTCTGGCATCCCTGTGTGCTTGGAGGGGAGTCAGCTGGGAAACCCAGGGCTTTCCCCAGAGACCTACTGGAAGGGCTCTTCACTGCGCTCTTGAGGCTCTTTCTGACATCTAAATTCTCTGCGGTGAGGCAAGAGGAAGAGATCACCTGAGAACGTCAGTGGAGGAAGGAGAGTCAGCAGAAGCCAATTAATTCCTAAGCAACAGAGATCTTCCCATGCAAACCTCCAGAGAGGCCATGAGCTAGGGGGTGTGCATGTGATTAAGGAGGAATGGAAAAGGTGGGGTCAGTCACAGCAACAGAGAAAAACGAAGTTTTTCCAGTGCTTCTGGAGGAGATAAACATCTACCTACTGAATTTTATCTATTTGACGGTGAGAGGTTGTTTCTTTCCTTTTTTGAGATGACATTAGGGTTAAAAGCAAGCATTAGGCTCATTCAAGTACTATTGCTTCTGTTAAAGGCTGAAGAATTTCACCTTCACATTCCTCTCAAGCCCGTGACTTCAGGATTAGGCCCATTTCTAAACGCTTACAGGAGAAATTTGAAGTTGGAAACTAAGCCAAATAACCCCAAGGGATTTGCCTTCAGTAACTTTTCCACAGCTTGAACTACAGCTGTTTTCCTTTACAAATTCCGCCTCTCAACTGCCAGAACACCAGGAGAGGAAAGCAGCAAAGTGCTATGGTTGGAAACAAAAGCTCAACATGGAGATGCAGCAAAAGATCGTATCCAGTTCTGCTGCAAGCAAGACTCTAACCACTAATGCACTGATTTAGTCCTGCTGTGCAAGAACACTAGAGGTTGGACTTTCTTTTTTCATCCTCAAGGGTACAGAATGAAATTATGAGCCAACCAGGAGTAAAAGGTTTCTCTGCACTGCTGGAACAAGCAAATACTTTCTCTGACCTATTTTAAAATAAAACAGGAGTCTCCACTGGAAGTAAAAACCAAGATCTTTATTCAAATCTTTCATGCCGCACCTGACCACGGTTTTGAAGCATCTCTGCCAGCCTCAACCATTCCTTAAGCAACTGAGGAAATTAAATACAAAACATTAAACAATGTGGAGGGTCAGATTTAAACCAACAAAGACGAGGAAATTGCAAGTTAAGCTTCTTGCTCTGCCCTTGATTCACCTTGTTTTGTTCAGCTACTGCTCTGTTCCCAGACCCTTCCTCTCTCCTGATGCCAAGAACAACAGGACACAAAAAAACAGCGTGATCTACACATAGGTGGCATTCCCTCTTATCTATGTCTTGTTTGTAACCCAAAATCCCAATACAAGCACATCTGGTTTCTTACTTCAGGAGCCATGCTGGAAATAATTGCTGCAGTACTGCTTGGCTGGAGGTCCAGATGTGCCCCTTCTTTGCAGTGATGGGGACATTCTCTGGCCAACAGCTCCAACACAAGGGGTTGCAGCAGCAGGACAAACCTCACATTCCACTATCATGCACAAAGAACAATAAAATGTGAATGATATTTATATTCCCAAGAAGATTACAAGCTGCAGAGGGGAAAAAGAAGTAATGCTGAGACTCTGGCAAGACAATGTCTTTCTGAAGTAGAACAAAATGCAATTTTTAAAATAAAGGCCTCCAAGATGGTCATTTTTCTTCGCCAATAGCACATACTGTTTACAGTCATAGTCTGTGTCTGCAGCACTTCAGTAACGGATTAAAAAAGTTTCATAAGCTTGTAAAGAAAAGTACTTCAAAATTTGTGCATTAAGAAAGCATATATGTTACATAAAAGGCTAAATATGGGCTAAATATCAAGTGCTGTTACAAATTTGGGAAAGACTAAAAGCATCTTTTATTTTCCATACTCTATGGGAAGGATCCAACATAGGACACAACTGCTTAATTGGGAAAAAATGCACCTGGCTCAAAGCCTACAGGCTGTCTTCTGATCAGATGCAAATGATAAGTATCACAAGGCTTCTACAGAGGATTTTAAAGAAGGGCCACACTACCAACTAACCACTCTATTTTAAAGGGATTCACAATATTACTCCATTTCTTCTTCACACTGTCTTTTAACAGGACAAATCTTTCTCATGGCACAGTGTAAAACTAAAGCCTTAGATGAAAGACAAGAGTGCCAGTTTAGGGACTGAAGATGTGCAAAACATGCTGTTGAACTCCTTGGGAAGCAAAAGCATAACACAGGGGATGAAGTCCACTTCAAGGATACATCAGGTCTCTGCTTTGCCTTTCTTTAGTCAGTAGAATATATTTGCCAAAAGGCTTTCTCAATGCTTTCCAGCTGTAATTCAAACCCTCTCCCCTACTACTGGATCTTGCTCTTCCAGGAATATCTTACAGCTCAGCCACTAGTAACAGGTCTTCCATCACAAACCATGGAGATGTCCTTTATTTGCAGTGCTACTTCCACAAGCATCCAGGGTGTTAACAAGCACCACATGCATAGGGATGAGGAGATGGAGGAAGTTCATAAAAAGGTTTGCTCACTATGAAAATGATCTTCAACTTCCCACGAGTACGGTTCCACAAACACTTGCAGTAAGGCAGGTTGTATTATTCTCTTCTCTCTTGCCCAATAGTTGCTATTACTGGATCTGGCAAGGCAGCATGTGACAGAAAAATGCAGCTGCATTTTTGGCTCAGAAGCCTCTACAAGAGCCCGTGAGTCATGAACCAAAAGGCCCACAAAAAAGCAAAAGAAAATAATGTAGATTCAGTTTTCTTTTTATTGTAAGCATGTGTCTCTACTGCATAGTCCTGATGCACGTAAATGACAAAACCAGAACTCATTTTGAAGTCCCTTTAGTCAGGTAAGTTGGGCTCCCTCTGCCCAAGGCCACTTGACATAGAAACAGAATGGAAAGACTGCCGCTGACCACAGAGTGCCTGAGCCACACAATGCACCACGTGCCCAGATGTGCCTCTGAGCTATGCTTTTCTACAAGGCTAGAGTAATGGAGGGGGTTTTGGGGGTCTTGGTTCTTTTTGTAGAATTTCTCCCAAGAAGCTCAGCCTCATTCCCAAAGCGTAAGGCTGAACTCTCCCACACTGCTGCCTTGTAGTAAAACATCCCTCATCTGCCTGTTGCAATGAAGTTTACAATACAACAGTTTGTCTAAAATGCGTCAAAGTGCTCTGATTACTTAAATGACACTTCACCATGTTAATTACTCTCACCTCTCATGCCTGATCAAATGTTTCAACTTTTTTCCTTTTTTTCAAGTGAAAGCAATCCAAAAGCACCCCCTTTCCCAGACTGCTTGGAGTGGGTATCATAAACACAAGGCAGAAGGGAGCGTGAGAGCAATCTGGACTGTGGACTGCAGAAGAATGTCTCAGGACTTCTCTTTATCACCAGTTCATGGATTCTGTCAGCAAGAAGCTGTTCCCACACTACTCTGCCTGCAAGCAGCAGCCCAGCTCCAAGCCAGCTCAACAAAAGCAGTCTAGAGGAGAGCAATGGAAGGGGGAAACAAGGCACCAAGAATAATCCTTTAGTCAGGATAAACAGTACAAGTCCACTGAAGTTTCCATCCTCTGAAGAGATTTTGTATTGGGTGGATGGAACGTGACAGGAAAGAACACTAAAGGTGAACAGAGGCAAAATTGCACAATGATGCTCTTGCACCTACCAAAATTACTGGTTCTCCTCTGTCCAGCAGCTGCATAAATATATAACCACCTTAGAAAAACTATCTTTTATGTCCTATACTACTCCAAAAAAAAGCCAAAAAGCCAGCAGCTTCTGTTTTTTCCCATTTAATCTGGGTCCCATCAGCACCCTAGCTCTCACACCTGGCATCACTCCTGTTAACAACCAGCTTTGATCATTGCTGTTGGCCCCACAAACTTACTCCACACCAGCACCCAAGATGATTAACCACCAAAACAATCACATGTCTCGCCTCTCAGGTACACTGTATTCCTAGGGAAACATTGTTGTTACAAGACAATGCAAGGCAGAGGCAAGGACTGGAAGGAAAATTCCCTAAGGCAGACAAAAAATCCTTAAGTGATTTTTGATAGAGAATTTTCCAGCCCTTTCTGAACTGGAGTGACAGGAGGAAAAAACCACTAAGTATCATCCTGCACCTTCAGAGGGCAAGGAGTGGAACATGAGCAGCAAGAGGAAAGTTTCTCGAACAAAGGTCACCAAATGCATCACAGCTTAAATGGAAATGATGAGCATCCAGGTTGTTTGTGTTCAGATAGCAGCCACGTGTAGTAGGATTGAGCAAGGTGTTCAATTCTTGCAAAGAATCCAAAGACTTTGCTCAAACACAACAAAAAAATATGGGTATAACCCAACACAGACACAACCACAGGAGCTTAAGGAACATACCTCAAAAAAGCATAGGCATCATTAAGCTTGTATTGTAAACTTTGCTCAGTTTGAGGACCCAACTCTGTCTGGTCTCCAGTGAGGGCCACTCACTTTTGCTTCACATGAAGAGATTCCCCTCTCCAACTCATTACTCTCCTAAAAGTACTGCTAGAGAAAGGTATGAGGGCTGATGTTGGATCTTTGGGTCTGATAGGTCCAATACAAGATCTCTTTCAGGAGCAGAAACTCCCCATTATCCCATGAAAAAGCAACTCCCAGCAAATTAATTCCAATTCCACCACCCTCCTGTATTGCATTACAGGGCTTTGCTAGTCCTGTGCATTCCAAGTCATGGACAAAGTCAGGAACCTCCACCAATGCTCAACCAGCCGTGCTTAGGTTGGTTAGGTATTATAACACCACAGGACCTAAAACTGCCCTCTCAGGCACTCTGTGCCAGGCAGCCTACAAACACCACTCAGAAACACTGCTGCATCTTGAAAGACATTGTAATCCTTGCCAATGTTCTTTACTATCCTCAGGAAATGACAGGATCATTTTTCAGAGTGGTAAGTTCCAATAAGTTCTTCTTAAACTGGATGGAAATCTGAAAGTTTAACAGACCTAATAAATTGTGTATTATCTGTGTTACCAAACCAGCCTTACACAAATAAATCTAAATTAGACTTCAATCTGCAGATCTTTCTTTATGTGAATAGGAGCTCTGACTTTAGTGGAGCTACTCCCATCAAGGAAAGAGGGGTCTTCTCTTTTTACACTATGTAAACCATGGGAAGTAAATTCCTCCCACACAAAGCTCTCACATAATCCCTGCTGCATCTTGCTTCTGGCTCATAGGCTGAATATTCATCTCCACACAGCTTCAAAAGGTGTATACTCTTCAGCAACTGTCAGGCACTTTTTTCTTTTGTAAAATGAGGGATGTACTGTGAATTGAAAGAAGTTTGGGTGGGCTTTTTTGCATTCTCTTGTAACAACAGGATTTATGTCCCTTGCAATTAAAAAAAATTATAGTCCAAAAGCATTGCTAAAACTTTTAAAGGACTATATTTAGAGACCAACCTGGAAGATGACTCCTTACCACCATCTCCAACACTAATAATTCTTTCCAGCCTAGGGCTCTAAGTAATGATTGTGCATCAAGGTCATGTTCTTGCCTAGACAAGTTTATTTGCTGTATGTTTTTAGTAACATACAGGCCACACATCTCAGAAAGTCACAGCAGCACAGAAGCATAAAGGCTGACAGCAGTCAGGAAAAGACACCAACTTTTCCAGCATTACCCATAAAAGTCTGCAATCGTGCTGCATCACTATTAGTGTCTAAAAAACCTACACCCAGTCTATATACCTGATGACTTCTCATGTGGCATCACTTATCACACAAAAAAAAAAAAGGGGACAATGCACACAAGGGTCACATTTGTACACATCTTCCTTATCTACTCTACAGGACCTGATCTTTAAAGTTCCTAAGATGGCTCCAACACTGTACATTAAAACAAAAAAGTCACCAAATGACACCAGTGACCTCCCAACACACTCTGAAATCCTGAGATGATGAACATCTTGTTCATCTCTTTCCCCAGGGCTTGGGAAGAAGATGGGAGTGACAGCAAGCAGTGGCAGATGCAGAGCCCACACCCTTGTGATTTCACTGGGGAGGGGACAGGTTACATCACCAATCAACTTTGTCTTAGGAGGCCACATTGATAAATGTCACTCCAGAGCCTCCAAGCAAGTGTCACTTCAACTATTCCATGGTGCACTCTAAACACAAGTTTAGAAAAAACTACAGATGCAATTAATTCACAGGAATTCACACCAATAAGCAAGCTCTGTGGTTCTTATGTCATCTCTTTTTCTTTCGTCTTTATACATTTAATTTAAAATATCAACCTATGCAACAACCTGTGCAGTATAGAGACCAGTGGTCGAGCTTCCTAGATGCTTTGATTAATTGCCAGTAACTTATGCCTTCAAGTATCTGATGTTTAATTAAAAAACAAGGATTAAGCCAAATTGGTTTGTTAGTCAGACCAAGGTCAGCTGATGTAAAGGGACTACAATCTTAACAGATTTTCCTTATTCCATTGCAAGGCTTGAGTACTTTGTTTCATTAAGCAAATGTGCAGAGGTTATGCCAGAGCCAGCAGTCAAATCAAAATTGTTCCAAGTCCCTAAATGTATCCCAGGTTCTTGTAATTCCTCACGCAAATAAAGAGCAGAAAATGTTTATCCCTGTGTTTTCCCCAGCATTACTGGTTTACGTTCCTGTAGCTGAGGCAACCACACCACGCCAAGCAGCTTTCAGCCTTTCAGAAAGATTAACTTCTTAAACAGGCACAAACAGCCAAGTTCAGCTCCAGCCAGCCAAGGTGAATGGCAGACACAGAGCTCACAGACCAGAGCACAGCACAGGAGACCATGTGATGACCTCCTCCTTGAGATCACCCCCCATCCAAAACTCCACTCCTGGTAGGGTCAGCTCTGAAGTTTTTAGATTACCGTGGTTTGATTTGTTTGCAAAACGTCATTCCTTGCTGAACAAAATTCTGGAAAAAATGAAGTAAGGAAAAAAAGAAGGTGGTAATGACTGCCTGGAAAGAAGACGGAAAGGAGCACAGCAACAAGTGCAAAAGGCATCCAGAACAAAATTTTATTGCTGACAACATTCATGACACCTCACAGCAATGCCAGGACTGAGGAATACCTTAAATTTGCAAAAAAATGCCAACTTTCCAGGTCCTGCTGCGCAGTGAACACCACAAAGACAACAGCAATTCAAGCCTAGATTTTCCAATAGACTGCAACTCCAGAACTCCCAGGAATGCTGGGCACAACTGAGCATAAATAAAAGCAACTCTTAGCTTTGTAACACATACACCAGTTGAACAAGTGCTAACCAAGTTTAGCTAAAACTGTACAACCAACTTCCCCATTCCCTTTCTTCCTCTCCCATCCCTGGGAAAAGATGTGAAATACAAGTTATTGCTGCAGTAGGCAAACATTAATAGTGACTGAAACCACTTAACCATCTATTCTTCCTTCCCTTCTCCTCACTTTTATTTTAAGAAAATGCACAGAACCCCTTCCCTCCCCCAAGAAGGGTTCTAGCATAACAGAATTTTTCATCCTTTGCTACATTGAGTATAGATCTAATTTAGGATTAAGTGCAACTCAGCACACACTTTATTTCAAGCCATAAATATCCAAGATTGAGAGATGCTGAGAGAACTGGCTGACAGGACAAGACAAAAGAAAAAACTAAATTCTTCCATACCATTCATGCCACGAGCTCACCACACAGAGGTAATGGCAAGGAGCTGAACCTGAGCACGTGGCAATTGATGGGGACTTCAGAGATCTGCCAAACACCTCAGATTTCACAAGAAAAAGCCTGTGTCCCACAACTCAGCTCTACTCCTTTTCACTTAACTCAAATGTGACCGACGGTAGGAGCCTGATCAAATTCCTTGCTTTATCCACGCTCGAGTTAAAGCTCTGGCTCAGCAGACCAAGTTACATGAGCTTTCCCTTTTTCAGAGGATGCAAGCCATTAGTTCTGGTGGCAGTGCTGCAGGTAACACCAGCAATTCCAAAGGGGCTCCATTTGGTTCCAAAGAGATTTCATCTCTTGGTGAAGCAGTTGGTATTTCTGCATCTTCTGTTAGATACTCCAGTGCTCTGTTTTCATCTGCTGATAAAATACTAAGCCTCTTGAAAAATCCAGCCTACTCTGATCTGGGAAGTGGGAATTTCTTCAAATAACTAAACAAATCATGTTCAGATGGGTGGGTTTCAGTTCTCTAGTACTGATGAATATCAAAGGAAAGTTTCAAAATGTTTACGGGTCAGATAGAGGCAATGCAAGTGCCTCACAAAGGCAGCAGCTGCCATTACAGCATGATTCTGCAGCTGCATCAGCTTCAAATGAACTTTCCCCCAACTCTCCTGGAAAAGCAGCTTCTCATCGTGTCCGTGTCACAGGCAGCACCTGTACACACGTCCACCTGCAATCCCAGTCCAAATCTGGCTGCTATCCTTGAGCTCTTCTTCAGCTCCAGGTATCCCCCGTGACCACCATGGAGAGAACACGAGCAGCTAAGGCTCACCCAGCTCCCCTCTGGGGAAGCAAATCAAACTCCAAACTGTTTTCCTAAAGGGCACCTGCCAGACCTCTGTGCAGGGCCTGGGAGAGAGACAAGGAATGAAATAGAGGAAGAAAGATTTTGTTTGTGGCCCGGAACCAGAGTCCAAACTCATGGGTGTGGGGAAGAGCATTCCTGGAAAAGGTCATGTGATGATAATAACCTTCAAAGGGGTTTCAACAGAAGAGACCAGAGGTTTGGGTTGGAAGGGACCTTTAAAGACCACCTAGTTCTATTTCCCAGCCATGGGCAGGAACACCTATCCCTAGATCTGGTTGCTCCAAGCCCTCTCCACCCTGACATTGAACACCTGTGGAGCAGAACTGATGCTTCTCAAGGTTCAGACGCAAAAATCTATGACAGGTAAGTGGAAAAGTAAAAGGCTGATGGTTTGTGTCAGATGGGAGGAGTGAGCAAACAAGGAGAGAACTGGGTCAGGAAGAGCCTGTGTGACTCAGCCAAGGGCTGACACAGCAGGAGCGTGGAAATGTGGAAATCTCAACGTTTAAGAGCGTGCACACGCAAATGCAATATTTTACAATCCTACAGCACTTTTAAAGTGCTCCAAGTGCTTCATAATTGTTAATTAACCAACCGTACTCACAAATCAGAAGCATAAGACTGAGATACATCTATGTCAGTTTTTAATAGTATGATAGCTATCATGGTTTAACCCCAGGCAGCAACTCAGACCCACACAGCCACTTGCTCACTCTGCACCAGTGCAATGGGGTAGAGAATTGGTAGGGTAAAAGTGAGAAAACTCATGCATTGAGTTTAAAAACAGGTTCACAGGTAAGGCACAAGCTACACGCATGCAAAGCAATACAAGGAATTCATTCCTCAATTCCCACGGGCAGGCAGGTGTTCAGCCATCTTCAGGAAAGCAGGGCTCCACCACATGATGATGTGGGAAGACAAACACCATCCCTCTGAACATCCTCCTCCTCCTGCTTCCCCCAGCTCTATATACTGACTATGCCTCCATATGGTCAGGGATATCCCTAGGACCATCTGAGGTCAGCTGTCCCCTCCCAACAACTCCTTGTGGCCCAGTCCTGCTCACAGGTGGGATGGGTGAGAAGCAGAAAAGACCTTGGCTGTGTGTACTCAAAACAGCCCTGAGTTACCAACAGTTTCCAGAGCAAATCAAAAACACAGCCCCATATTAGCTACTATACACAAAATTAACTCTACCCCAGCTAAAACCCACGCAGTAACTTTGAGAATAAAAGCCACTTTTAAGCAGTCACATACCTGGCTCCTCCTGCCTTGCAGAGCCCGGGCTGTGTCCCACAGCCAGGCAGCGGGCAGCGCAGCACTCTCTGAAAGAGGTCGGTGTTGAGGATTTGAACCCAGACTCCCGTTTCACGAGGATTTGAACCCAGACTCCTGTTTCACGAGGATTTGAACCCAGACTCCTGTTTCACGAGGATTTGAACCCAGACTCCTGTTTCAGAGCACGCCGCGATGCCTCGCACGCTGCCAGCGACCCGATCCCACTCCAGCCGGCTCCCTAAGCCATTCCTTGATCGCCGGCCAAGCCCCACGCAGAGGTAATCTTACCAAAGTAACACCGGTATGTGGCTGTAAATTGTGATTTTTGTGCTTGACTTGTGTTATCTGCCTCCTCTTGCACTTTGGCTGCACAGATTATCTTCAGCATTTTCATCTTAAAGCTCATGTTTTACAGTACTGGTTTCCCTTAAAAGTGTATTTTTTTAAATTTGCTTTTATTAGCTCAACCACATTTGCCAAGTTTCAACAGACGACTTCTTTCTCAGCTGCCTAATTTCAAATTCACCTTTGCATACAGCTTAAAAGGGGGCAAAAAGTCATCACAAGTAAGTGGGATGTGATCCTCAACATCAAGGTTTATGCAAATACACTTTAACAGTATCAGCTGAGGGTCAAGAATCATGAATTTACTCTGCAACACAGGAGAATTAAGAAAGAAATAGGATGAAACAGAGCCAAAACTTGGAAATATGTATACTCCTGATTAATACAAGGCTACTAGGAAAAAGCAGATGTGAAGTCACACCTTGTTTTATTCAAGGGAAAAGTCAAAGTGTACAAGAGCCAAAAAGAACTTATGCAGTGGCAGACTCTGAAATACAGCAATATTACTCCTTCAACATTAATAAAACATGTTGTATACAGAGCTTTTTTCTTTTCAGTCCCTGAAATACTGCCAAGTCATAAGTTTTTTATGGGAACATTGAAATGAATGTTGATCAGAGCCATACCCATAAGAGTTTTAAATTTTACCACCACTTAGAGGCAAGGACTTCTCCCCAGTCCCTCATGCATCTGCAAATCTGTACATTTTTGAAAAGCTTGACGAACTAAAAAAACTCATACACCCTCCATCTATGAAGATACTGAACTCCCTCTTGGATTTCCAGCTGAACTCAGACCTTAAAAGGATTGTGAACTCCTCTACCCTCTAAAATGAAGTTTCTCAAAGGCAAAATTTTACATTTTATATACAAAAAATAATAGCTACTTGGTAAGTGCAATTAGAGCACCAGAGGTCACCTCATTACCAAGAACTTTATATTCTTTTCCCCATTCCTTCCCATATTCATCAGCATCTGTTTTTTCCAAGGCCTAAGCTTTATTTTTCAAAAAGTTAACACTGGCACATAAAAAAACAATTAATTTGGAAGTACAAGGCTCCTGGCATCCAGACAAGTAGTTGATCATTTAGTTGTTGCATCTAATGTGATAAAGCTTCAACTGAGTTGGAAAACTTCATAAAATAAGGGGCTTCTTCCTATCTAATTAACACAGCAATGAAATTTAACAGCCTGGCACGGAAATTTCTTTCCAGCATTATGTTTTTGAAATAACTCATCTACTCCCACAGTCTACAAGACCTTTTACAACACACTAAACAGTAATTTACCCTTTCCAGCTTAAAGGCTTCAATTTGGAGTCCTCTGTATCAAACCAACCAGGGTGGCAAAGATGCTGCACCAAAAGACTGCACGAACATCTACTCACCCTGCATGCTTTTACATCTATTCTGGATTTGTAGCACTAAAATCTGTGTCCATTGCAATATTTATCAATTTTATCACTGATATAAATTTTAAAAGGTATTAATTAGGTGCACAATGCTTTAAATTTAACAGGGAAATGAACAAAAAGTACACAGGCCACATCCAAGTAGGTCTTTCTTTCAGGTCCCTGGGCTGGGAACTACTGTTGTTTGTATACTATCTTGATTTATGTTTATTTAAATAATGCCAAATATTAGTTTTAAATTTACAGTGATTGCTTTATAAGATGCCTCCAATCCTATCAGGATAAAGAGCTTACACTAAATAAAACAGTTTGTTTACACTAGTAATACATCTCATAGGAAATACTTAGAATCCCACATGTTCAAAGCAGGACAAAATCACAACCTCTCTTTCCACAGAGGGTTGCTATCTCCTGCTACCAAGAAGTCAGAAGGACCACATGCAGATCACAAGGCCTCAAGAGAGGCTGCAGAACCTCAGTAAAGCTGAAAGTGAGTTTAAATGCTACCTTAAAATAACTGTTCACACATGCAAACCAATTAGTGGTGCAGGTACTTAAGTGTGAAAGCAAAGGCAGAGCAACACCTTGTCCTTCTCTGAAATACACTAAATATTCACACATTCTTATAAAGATGCCTCTGCATATTCAAGTCCTGTATTTTGTACTTGGGAACTGTGCTTGTACAAGGAGTAGCAGAGCAAAGAGCTCCTCTATAGCTGATGTTCTTTTGTGCTGGGATCACAAATTGAAAGTGGACGAGATAAATACCTAAAATCACGGATCCTTAGTGAAATCTCCTCAGCACATTTTACAACCTCTTGTGTCCAGTGACTGCACAAGTTTTCTCTTCTATGTGTAGACCGAAAAAATATTCCCCCAGTTTGTACACAAATGACAGCAAGTCTGTTTTGAAGGGGAAAGAAGGAGAAAGGCAGCACTCAAAACTCTAAGATTATTTACGAACAAGCTGAAGCCCCATAAACTTGGCTACTGAAGAAAGACAATCCTCTCTAGCTGATGCCAAGTGGGTCAGACAGAGGAAGAACCTCAGCTGTCTTCAAAGTCGAAGCAGATGGGGAAGTGAATAAGTGCCCATGTGAGCAAAGAGGAAACAAGATTCTATTCATTTTAGCTTGTTTCAGAGCTTCAGTTTTCTAGATACCATTGACTGACACAAGCAGAGGAGCTCACTTCTGTAACAAGAATTAGAACTGCAGAGTAATTACTTATAGATGCAAAAAAAAAAATAAAGTCCCAGTGTGTGCAGATTGAGGATGTTGCTTAGCTCAGTAGAAGGAAAACAGGTCAAGTGGAAGAAGGGTGCTAAGAGGCAGAGAATGGGAGAAATGTTCCTTGCTTTGTAGCTATGAAAAAACTTCTTGGGATTCTTAATCATTAGTGTTTCAGTATCAGAGAAATAAATATTTATGTGGTTGTAAAGTAGGTTCTACTTTAGAGTTAACTGTAGCTCTAATTAGAGTATTTTAAAAAAAACACACATAAGCTTGCAAGTAAATTTTTCCCCTTTCTGAAATAAAAAAGCAGCAGTCCACACATGCCATAGAATGACCATACATCACATTCCTTAAAAAGCTGAAGCTGACCCCTGGTCCTTTCTCAGGCTTTATATCTCCAGACAAGATCTGGGCCAAGACCATTTCCATACACAAGGATGCATCTCTGTCTCAGGCTAACCTCATCATCCAAGTGGTGAAACCTAAAACCAGCTAATCTCCCCCAGGGTCATGCTTGTGGAGCTGGGAATCCCTCCATCTGCCTCAGCAATATGAAAACACCATTGGCTGCAAAATAAACAGCACATGAACCACAGAACAATTGCCCCTCCAGTCAATGCTGCTCATGCCACCCACCAAGGGCTAGTAATTTTTTAAGAGATTCCCCCCCCCCTAAAAAAAAATTCATACTTTGAAGAAAGACCTTGTGCCAGTTGACAACACACAACTTCTTTTTGATCCATCCAAAAGAAGGATTCCCTCTCCAAATTCCTGGGAGTTTTGCAATCAGACAGAGCAGACTTTGAAGCACCACAGAAATACTTTCAACCAAGAAACTTTTAAACTGAGCTGGGAACAGTGGAAGAAGGAGTATTCAGTGCTACAGCTTGCTAGGGAGACATAGAAAGCCAAGGACACGCTCAGGAGATGCTCATCTTCCAAAGAAAATACTGCTAAGACAAACGGGCATCCTTCCACCATTTATTTTAGGAGGTGGCTGCTGAGCCGCATCAGCTATTCCACTGGTGTCTCCATGAGTGCTTTTTGTCCAGCACTTCTGCTGGAAAAGCCAGAGCTGCAAAACTTGTAAGAAAACTCCACAGGAAGAGGCACTGAGGGGTTGAACAACACCAACCCACTTTGGATACACACATCTTCACTTATGCAAACTCAAGTGATCTGATATCCAGGGTGGGTCATGTGGAGCATAATCAAGGCAGAAACACATATATTAAGTCTTTGCTTGTTTTTCTGTGTGTGTAACTATACATCAAGAAATTTGCTAAAATGAGAAGTATGAAGGAGAGGAGAGAGGCTGTGCTATGAGTAACAGTAATGTGGGGAATTTCAGACTACAACCACTTTAGTTTTTTTCCTTTCATTATTTATCATAGATGCTGAAAAGTTAACTACCTTGCTTTAAGTAACTTTTTACCATGACATCTATTGCTTTTAGCAAATATATCATCATTCTCACAGCAACTTTAGATGCTTTAAGATGCAAAGCAAGGACTCCCCCACATCTCTCTCCCCACTAAAAAAGATCCAAGCACGTCAACCTTGAAGGACCATGCAAAGTTGCATTTGCTGAAGACACTCTGCACACTGGTGCAGTTGGAGGAGAAAAAAAAATAATTTATACAAGGTGAGATTATGCTGGCTTTTTAACAGCATCAGCACAAAAAGATTTTTTTTTATGTGCCATGAGCAGTTAGTTGACCTGGGTTAACACTGCAGTGTGGGGAGCTGAAAAGGGATCACCTGATGAAACAGAAATATCTCCCTCCAAACTATATTGCAGGAATTCCAGCCAAGCACCCCAACCACAGCAAACAGTAAGAGCCTTCTGGAATAGCACAGTTCTGTGTCAGCAAAGCAGCATAAATACAAAACTCAATTCAAATAAAGGAGCACTGACCCTTCAGAAAGGGTAGGGCTTCATCAGGCTCCTACCACACCAAACAAAGACCACCAAAGATACTCCCAACCACTGCAAAAAAATTATTATATCAAAAGGAAGAAGACAATGTCAGCCTTGTACATGTTTTGCTGCTGAATAATGACAGTGTTTACCTTCCCAGCCTAACACATTACTGCTCTGGACCCAACTTTAAAACAGAGTACATGACAGAATTAATTATGTCCTTTCCTCTTAACTGCCATCCCCTGGTTATTTATTAGCTCAGTCTGCATATATTCATAGATTTGTCTAATATACAAAGTTAAAAGGGCTTAAAACTGATGCCTAAATACTTCCCTCATTTGCAGAGTCCTCTCCATCCTCTGGACAGGCAGTGGCATCAATAAACACAGCCTCAGGCTGCAAATTAGTCACTGCCCAAGCAGTTGAGGGAGACATGGGGGAACCTCAAGCACACTGCAATGGCACGTCTCAGGAGCAAAATAGTGCTGGATCCCAAGCAACAATCTATCTCAGACACGTTCTTAGAGAGTTCTGCTAAGGACTTTTCCACCTCAGTCACAGTTCGGAGTCCACCAGCCAGCTCCTGGGTGTTTTGGGAAAAGACAAAAGCTACGCCACACAAAATTCCCTGAGTTCAGCACCCTGGCAAAGGAATGGCAAACAAACTCCAATGAGCCACCTAAAAAAAAAAACTAAAGGGAACACAAAAGCCTCTCTGCATTGTCTGCCTTCAGTCCCCTGAAGTCCTCCCCGAAGAGGGACAAATACCAGGGAAAAGCAGATTGGAGAAGACTTCTGGTTTAAGACAATCAACTTTATTTCACGAAGGTCCCTCATCTCAAGGAGAGAAGCTGCTGTGCTGACCATTCACCAGAAGGAGGTCAAAAGGAAGAGAGGGTGGGTACTGCAGAAAGCAGAGACAGGAGAAAAAAAGAAAAGCCTTTCACAGACACTTTACAAGGAGTAGCAGCACTTTTGTCAGGGTAGATGTTAGGATACTGAACTCCCACGAGAACACTGCAGTTGCTTTTGGTCTCATCTATGATCAACAAGCAACTCCAACTAACACATCAAATCAGCTGTATATCTAGGGATCAACTTCTTGTCTTGCATCAGACATCAGTCAAGTCTTCTCTCCACCACAAAAGAAAACAAAGTACATTTTGGTACAGCAGCACATGTAGTTCTCCCACCCATCACCCATGGCACCACAGGACTGGATTTGTGCTCAGAATGTTCCAAAGATATTTAGATATAGAAAAGACCAGGTGCTTTCAATCAACACTCAAAAATCCTGTCAACCACCCATTATGTGGGATCTGCCTTTTAGAGGTGTAGATGGGGTTCAGAATATCAAAGGGGGGCGTTAAATTTGTTCATGTTCTCCCACCTTTTGAACTAAAAAAAAAAAATAAAAGCCTCAAGCTTTTCATGATTTCTCCATATCAGAAGCTCCTGACTGAGCAAAAGAGGGAAGAGAAAGGGATGGAGGAAGAGCAACTACATCTAAAAATGCAGAGCATCTCTTGAAAAAAAATTTATGAATTGATGAGATTATGCAGTAATATGCAGATATAACCTGTATTTCATTATTATGCACCACGTCCACTCCATCTGATTAAATGAATAAATGAGGACCTTATGTCATACTAGAGGCATTACCCCTACTTTTGTTTACAACATCTTTCTAACCTTTAACCACAGCACACGCAGCACAGCTGGCTGGAAGCTCAACATTACAACCCAACATGCAAAAGAAGTTAAGATAGGGGAAGTGATTCTAAAAAAATCCACAGGAAAAAAATCTTGCTTCACTTACCTAAGCAAAGTTGTCATTAGAGAGTTTTCCAGTAATAAAATCCAAGAAAAAAAGCCTGAAAAAACATAGAACAAGGCAAAGTTTTAGTACATTGGATATTACTCTCAGTCATATTTTTTCCTGGGAATTGGAAAAGTCAGTGATTCAAAGAAAAAGCAAATCCACTCCATTAGTTGCCTTTCTGATAGTTATTTGTAACAAAAAGGTCCTCCTCAGACGGCGAATTTATCAGAAACAATAGGGCAGATTTTTCACCACTGCTGCCAGCATTATACCAGTGCAATTCACCAAATGTCAATCACATTGGGCTGCAATAAAACCAGCAGACAAGTCAGGCCTAAGGCAATTAGCTAAGCTGCCCCATTTAGATTTTCAGTCATCTCTCCCTCCCACTGAGCTGGATTATCAGAAAATTTGGACCAAGCTATGGGGTGGGAATCAAGGAGTCACACATATCCACACACAGAGTAAGGCTGAAGGTGGCCAGAAACAAAAATGGTTCTTACAAAAAAATGCCCAAACCACCCCAAGCTAATTGCAAAAGACTGAGGCAGAACAACACATACCAATATTAAGAAAGCTGGGAAACACGAGACTTCATTACAGGCATAAAAATCCAAAGCAAAGTACAAGTTACTGGCAAAAATGGCATGTGGCCATGATGGGTTTCACCAAAATCACTCCTACCAAAAAAACCAAAAGCTTGTTGAGACTCATGAATGCAGACTGGGAAGAAAAAAAAAAAAAAAAAAAAGAAAAAGAAACCACACACCCAAACTAACTGAATATGGATGACTGCAAGCCTCCAAATCAAAGAGGGAGTTGACCACTGTTTAGGAGGAAGAAATCATTGCTTGTTCCAAGATTAAAAACTTATAATTCTGGCCCCGGCTGAAGCACTATCATTCACTAATCTGCTGCAATTTAGTCGGGCTGATCCCCCGCTCAGACAGACGGGGCATTATCAAAAGTTCCTCCATTCATTTCGCTTCCTGTTAGGCAGTGAAAGCCCCTTTCATACCCTCCTCCAGAGGCTGCTAAAGCCAGGGAAGACTTTCCGATAGAGAAGATAAGGTACTTGGATTTATTCATGAGAGGAGGAAGGGAAGTTGTACAGGCTGATTACAGCTGCTCCAAAGCTGAAAACTAGAGGTTTGGAGAAGGGAGGTAGAAGATGATGGATTTCTTCTTAAATAAGCATTATACCACTACCATTGTTGTTAGAAGTAGCATTAACTTTCCTGATACTCAGCTACAGAATTGAGATTTTACTCTGAACTTGGCATCATCAAATATGCACATGTGGTTAAGTAATTCAAAAATATAGGGACAAGGCAGAATGTCTTGTATTTTTTAGGAGATTAGGTAAATAACTTTTTAAAAAATAGAATACCTAAGACCAAAGGATAAACTAGCCAGAGTCAGAGGGAAGACACTAGCAATGGTCTCCAGATTGAGACTGTTCACATATCATTTTCAGGGTCAGATCTTGTTCTTATTGTCGACATGAGCAGTCTCAGACTTCAATGGGGTAGGATGGTGATTTCCACATTACTTAACATGTGTCAGCAATTTTGAACAGTTGCTCTGCAGATTCTTAGAGCAAATCAAGCAAAACCTCACCAGAGAGCTCAGTACAGTACTTGGCGGATGAAAAGCTGCCTGGAAACTCTATCAAGTCTCTGAAAAACATTCCCCCATGAATGTTCAAACAATCTGGTACAGTTAGAATAGTTTTTAAATGCAACAAGATGGAAATGCAAACAAAAACACATTTCTCAAGTTTAAAGAGGTCAAGCCAAAGCAGCAAAACTCTACCAGAAGTTAGGGCTAACAATGATGGTTACAGGGGTAAACCCTGCCTCTTCCTTCCCCTCTCCCAGACTATTCTTCTTGAAATGAAGGAGCAAAATAAACAAGAATCAAAATATCCACAGCAGAAGATCACAAGCAGCTTTAAAAGAAAGAAAATAACTCAGCTATACGTCATCATTATTCCATCCAGTCCAAATACACGTCAAGTCTTTAACTGTTTTCCCTCCTGACAATGCTAAATGAGATAAATACAAGTAAAAAATTAGGGGTTTTTATACACTATTATGTGAGTGTGAAAATTTAAAGGCACCAGCTTGAATTAGACAAGGATGGAGTGTAAATCTCTGTTGGGCAGAAAGAGGGAATAACCAAACCTAGAATGGCATAAAGACCCAAGAGAGATGGTTCACAGGTCACCACAGGGAGGGTGAAGTATCAATGGTATTTATGTAAATGGAGACAAGGCTGACAAATTAACTCTTGCCTTGCAGAATACCCATATGCAATCAAACAGCAGTTAATCCACCTCCTCCTGCAGGTTATTTTATATATACACTGACAAAACTCGAACACAGACTGTACAGATCAGTTTGCCCAGTGGTCACATAATTTCTTCTCCGAAATCAAAGAATCAGGGAATGGCAGCCTCTTTCTATTCTCACCCCAGCCTGCATCTCTTCAGACACATCACTTCAGGCAAAGCTCAGCTGGCACTGAGCTAAAAACTCTCCCCACTTTGAGCTGCAGTGGGATCTTGCCTGTTGGAGCCACCAACTTCAATCATAACCTAAAGCAAACTCTGCAAATGCTCAGATTTAATGGGTACCTCAGAAAAAGCTGCCAAGTCTCAGATTCCCCCCACAATAAATAAGGTAATATTGCTCCCCTATCTTCACAGAGACTTTGCAACACAAATCTGAAGGGACAATGAACTGTTATAAATCTCTAACGCAACAAAAGCAATTTTACGTGTTAATTTGAAGTTTCACACTATGAACAAGGACAAATTTATCAAAGTACAAAGGGTGTTTCCTACAGTGGGAATGTCATAATGGGATGACAAGACATAGCCTGCTTGTTCTGCATGTTTGGTAAGATTATTGGGTCTTTCTGGTCACAAAATAACTCTTGTTACACAAATATTTAATTAAAAACAAGGAAAAATCCACCCAAAATTTCCCACTTGTTTTCAGGTCCAAGGAACCCAAAGTGGCAAGTCAGAGCTGATACTGCATCACAAGGAAATGAAGAGGCAGGAAGGAGATTTCCCTTGGTCTTTTCAGCTTAGGAAAGACCCAACTGCAGGAATGTCACAGCTGAGGCAAGGGAGTCAGACCAAGTCTGAACACTCTTCCCACTCAAGCTGACAGACTAAAGAACACCACAACCACAGGCCCAGGCCCACTGGTGCAGTGCTGGGTACTACTCATTTTGTTCAGCGAAAATATGACCTTACACATATGACTATTTCAGGAAAGCAGAAAAAAAGAGAACAGGTTTCCTTGGCTCTTACAATTCCCTGCCCTCCTTCTGCAAAGTCAAAGCTGGTGGTTGTGATGATGCCAGGGTTTGGAGGTCGGTTTGGGGTTTTTTTTTTATAACCCCAAAACCTAAAAGTTCCTACTTCTAAAGACCACCTTGTGTTTCTCACAGGCCTGGGCATGGATATACAGATGCCCAGTTTCTAGCATCTGTACTGTCAGTAGTTACACTTGGAATAGCTGTGACTGAAGGCAATGGAAGATTTCAATAGCAGTTTCATTGCTACACAAGCCTGCAATTCCAGATTTCTGCACACATTGCGGGGGGCATGTGGCATTACCAGTGGTTGGAGCTCAGCATGTTCCCAGGCAGCTCTGTGGTAACAACCATTTGGACTGTTAAAGGTGGTTGCAGCAGAGTTCAGAGAGGAAAATCAGCAAAAAAATCCAAAATTCAGAGAGCAAACCCTGCACGTGCAAACCAGGCTTTGCAAACTCATGACTCACTGGAAGGGGAAGGATTTTCCATCTCATCTCCAAGCACACACTTAGCAGTGCCAGGAAGGTTAGAGGACTGCCAGAGCATGCACAGGAGAAGGTTTGTCTGCAAACAGAATAAACAGCCTTGACTAAATTCTTGTAACCAATTAAGCCACAATTCTCGACTGAGAAAACAGCATCTCCCAGATCCCTGCCTAATCCTCAGCTCCTGCTTCTTGAGCCAACTTTAGATTTTTAAGTCTTCCATTTTTCTTCAGAAGCAGAAGACAAATGGATGCCAGTTCTGCAGACATCCCGGTTGCAAGGCTTTCATTTGCCTTTTAAAGACTATCAGTACTCAGAAGTGACTTAACACTAATGAGCTTTCACCAGCAAGTCTGCAGACATTAATACATGTGAGTAGGCATGCTAAATCCACTCAAATTACCTATCTGCAAGGATCTCCTCCAGCCTGGACTGGACTTCAAGCCAAGGAATGATGAAACCTAGGAAGGTAACTACGGATATTCTCTCATCTGCATCCCTTTGTTAAGCTACTCAGTGATGCTAAGCAGATGCATTTTGAATGTGCTGGTTCATCTCACGTAAAGGGAGGAGAAAAGCAAAGAGTCAAAATAGTACTTATCTGGAAAAAAGCAATTATTTTAAACTAAGTACTGCTACTGTTTGTAGAATGGCCTGTAAGAGAGATATAGCTGAAATTCCTTTAAATACATGTGTTCAGTTTTTAAACAGCAAACAAGTCAATCTGACAAACCAGCTCAGTTAGGACTGCTCCAACAAAGCCCAGGGTCTCGCCCCCCACCCTTTTCCTAAGTAAGCCAGCACAAATTTCTGGCATAGGCACTGGTGTGTGAGATTTTAACATTCCCCTTTCCATAAACAGTCATACATCAAGCTCTAAAAATTTGCTTCACAGAAACATTTGCACTAGTAAAACTCAATTATTCTAATATTTGTATAACACATGCAGGAGGGATACATAAAAAGGTTATGGTGAGCTCATTTAAGAATTTAAACAAGAACTTGATAAAAAGGTTTTGAATTATTCACTCAGCTCCACTATTAAATCAGGCTTCCAAAGAAGTCTTTAAACAACAGCCCAGAAGATGCTGTATTTATAACAAAAAGGCAGCACTGAAGCCATCACACTCTCTCACAGCACAAACCATTCATAATTACAGTGTAAATGCACAAAGGCACGGTATCATGCCTTAGTCACAATCCTGCCAGATTAACTGGACACTTTAAACATTTATACAAATATTCCTGTCTGGAGAGGCAGCACCACTCCTATCTAAATATTTTAAGTGTTGCTTTTTAGGCTAAGAAAGAGCAATTTCTTCAAGAACATCCAAAGCTGAAACACTCAGGAACAGTACTAAGCAAGAGTGAGACAATCTTTCACAAGTACTTAGTTTTATACCAGTCCATTTGGGCTGGCAACAAATATTTTGCTATGCCCCCCAAAGCTTCACAGCCAAACTCAAGTCAAGACATCACCACACGTCTCAGTTACAAACTTCCACGCTAAGTTTACACACAGCACAGCAATTTTCTCAACACTTGCTGCTCACACACACATCAAACCTTTTTTCCCAACCTCAGAGCCCACTTGAAACAATGGCCATCTCTAGAGGGAGGGAAAACAGAGGGCTTGGAAGAGAGAACATGAGTGCTGTTTCACTTCTCTGGTACACACATCCTCTCACCACCTGCTTCCTTTCTCCCCATCCCTTTTTCTTCCACCTCACAGGCTGCTCTTGGTAGTTCAGCTCAATGAACATGAGCCAAGATTTCCTCTCAAAATAACTACTCCAAGGCCATTTCAGCTATGAGCATCACCCACAGAAACATTCCCATTTGCATATCATCTTCTCTCCTTCATCAGTCTGTTCCCAGATGAACTCATGGGCTGGTGATATGAGGTCATGGAGTTGTGGAAAAAGAAGCAGGATACCCTCCCACTTCATCCAGCCATGCTCCCAGAGCAAGGGCAGGATGAGTCAGTCTCCCGATATAGTTGGTTTCAGGCATTTCTGGCAGCATTATTTTAATGACAGTATTTTATTTCCTTCAGCCATCTCATTGAGACAGCTCAAGTTAAGTATTAATGAAGTGCTTGAACACTCTGTCTGGAGGAGACATGGGGTCACCTAAGCAGCTGCCCAAGATTCACACTTTGCTGCTCTGGTCATCAACACAACCAAAAAAGGGATTTTTGCATCACATGAGCTAAGGAAAGATTTGGGTGCGAGAAGCATGAGCCAAAACTATCACAGTAATAAATACCACTGAGCCCTGAGCAGAACCAGCAGCACATCAATCTAAGAAAACCATAATCCATTTAAAACAAATAAAAATCTAAGATCACCTTGCCATTTCTAAAGAAATGGGGGTTTGGATGGTTTTGTTTTGCTGTTACAAAGCCAAACCATTGTAGCAGTGCCATCAGCACACATCTCCTGAAACTTTATGTTTTTCAGATCTTTAAATTCAAATCTGCTGATGTACTTTCCTTCAAAGCTGCATCCCATCTCCTCACCCACATGTTCTTACAAATCTATCTATTTGAAGCACTGGTTTTCCTAGCTATGGGTAAGGTTAAACACCTGCACCACTGCAAACATAATTATGGCAAAATACCTTGGCTATTTGTAGACTTCCTGTTCATCAAATAGTATTAGTGTACCTTTGCCTTGAGCAATTATTTACAGAGCTGGAAATCCTGAAGCAACACTGGAGATCACAGAAGCATTCTGCTGTCCACCCCTCCATTATGCAATGATGCTTTGTATTAGCTTTTAGAACTACTCAGAGGGGAAAATAAAATCATCAGAATAATTCTTTATAAATCTGACCAATGAAAAGGAGAGGAAAAAAAGGTAATTCAGTTCAAACTCTGCATTAGCCTACTCCAGTTGAAACTGGGAGGCATTTTACACTTCAGCTGAATTAGCAGCTCAAATTCAACTTCAGGTTCCAACACAAGCTTTAAGTCAAATTCCTCAGCAGAGTAAAACCCTTATTAGCCTGTCTTCACTGTAATTTTAATCTTACTTAATTCTGAGTATGTAATTTATGTTAAGAATAACCCACTTTTTTCAGAACGGGATATACTGCATGCAGAATTAGTCCCTGGCATGCACAGTTAAAGTTTCCCTTAAAGAAATAATTTTTTACATATTGACAGCAAAGGAAAGAAATACTGAAGGCTTTAAAAAAAAAAAAAAGGTTTTCATAAATGCATCACAGATGGCTGTATTAATTCACCTAATATATCCCTAAACCATCAAAACCCAACCATGCAGCCTCACTTCAAACCAATGTTATGTGCTAGAAAGATGGTTCATCTATTTAAAAACTGACACTTCTTTTTCACCACTCACACAAGGGGTGAGAGAGGAGACAAAAACAGTTAGTATTCTTACATTTAAAAAGGAACAAGAGCATCCCTTTTCTTCTCCCATCCATTTTTCCCATTTTATGATTTAAAAAAACCAAAAAAACCACCATGAAAACACCTTGTAAGGACAACATCTCAAGTTCCACCAAAACTAGCAACAAACTCTCTAGCTGAAATGAACATAACTTCAAAGCACTGTCTGAAGTTTACAAAGTAAGTTTTAGAGTCCAAACTGTCAATGAACCTGGTACCCAACACCCACCCATACCAACCCAAGCAGTATTTACATCCTGTAGCCAACCAAAAGCTCTGAAGCCGCAGTTACTATCTCTTCCAATCACAAAACACTCACTACGTATTTCCTGCATTATTTGCATGGATACTTAGGTTTTGGGGTTTTGTTTGCATTTTTTTTTATGCCCACAAAGTAAAAACCTACTAAGATCTCCCACCCATGCTCAGAGGAAACTCGGAGTGAATTACCAGGGTGGTTTCCCACCCTCCTCCTCCACTTCCAGCTGCAGTTTTGTGTTGTCCCCTTGCCTCCCACTCCTCCTTAAGAGGTAAAAGAATAGTTCAACCCCTATCACCCAAACAACTGCAAACCAACAAATCCTTTCCAGTGAAGCTTACACCCTGCCACAGCCTGTTTGTACAATCTGAATGGGAGAGACAAGGAATAGTTAAGCATTTGCCAAGTGAGTGATTCGAGAGTGAAATGCAAGAGATGCACACACCAGAGGAGCTGGACTGTGCCAAAAGCACGAGCTCAGGTCTGTCCCATGTCACAGGCTGGCATCACAGCACCAAAAATCTGAATGACTTGTGCTAAAATACCCACTATGGGAAAAAAAAATTCCTCACTCCCTTCACCCTCTAGATTTTCCTCCATTTTGCGTGGTGCAGACATGGAAAAGTTAAGGAGAGGGTTTGCAGGACTTTGCAGCACGTTCGGCCCCGCAGTGTGCTGGAAGCAGGAGCTGTGTGAGGGAAGGGAACCAGAGAGGCCCTGGACAGATGTTTCCATTCACCAACGCTGCCAAGGAGCAGGGAATGCCGAGTTCACTACCTTGGTGTTATTTACATTTCACAACATCCAGCAATAACCATACCACAAATAGTTTAGGAAAGGCAAATACCATGCGGCCAAGGAGCGTTTTATCATCGTCTTCATTAAAAGGGCAAAAATTAAACTTTTTTTATTCGAGTTCTGAAACTTTACCTGGTTTCATTTTGCCAATGAAACAGGACTCAAGTATCCTAAGCCTCATCCACTTTAATTACCAGCCATTGCCCTTTTGCACACATGATTGCTTCTGGGGTATCAGAGACAGTTAACTGTGCCATCCCTGAGCCACCTGGACATTTTCTTTCCATTTTCCAAAATAAACTCATATTTGCTCTAGAAGAGAGGACAGTTTCTCCTTCAGTAATTGTGCCACAAACCAAATGCTCCAAAGACCAAACCTGAAAATAACCTTGGTGGAAAGATACATTTCAGAGGGATTCATCCAAACCTCAATCCTGTGACCCAACATGTTTGATAACGAGCTGCCAGATCCAGTTTGGCAACTAGAACAGCTACTCCCAAGTGCTGCTCCATCCACAGGAACACACTGAAGTGAGTGTTAGACATGGACCACATGCAACAATGTGCTCTGCATGTCCCAAGGTGCTCCCTGCAGCAAGTGATAGGAAGGGTGATGGGGGAAAGAGTTTTCACACCATATTATGATCCTCCAAGTCCTCTCTGAGCCATTAGCAGAAGCATAGAGAAAATAAAAAAGCCAGTATTTCCCATTTCTATAAATGTCAGTATTTTCTGGAGCTTTCAAAGGGGTTCTGTATCTCAGCAGAGACACTGGATCGTGTTTCTCAAAGTTTCATGCTGGGGAACACTGCCCAGACAGGGCAACTTTACTGGGAGTGAGTGCAAGGCTCCCCCCCGCCACTGCCACAACAGGACACCTTCCTTCCCAAAGTAAACCAGACACTAATGCTATTTATAGATCCTGTTGCAGAACCAGACAGGCTTCCCAGCCACTATTCATCAACGTGCAAATAGGTTTTATTTCACGGCAGGCAGAAGAGATTTGAAAGAAAAAGTCCTGAAGTTTCATCTTATTTTTCGAAAGAAATAAATATCTGAAGAACAGCTGGAAATTCAACACAGAACAGTAACACCTGAAATTAAAGGCTGATTACAAATTGTATGGAGAATACTTCATTTTTTTAAAAATTGGCAATTTCAAGTTACTTCCTAAAGGATTACTAAAGGAAAGCAAACATCTGTGGAAAAGGCAGCCAGCTGATATACCAAGGGGCAGACCTCCTGAACAACATCAGCTGTATCAGTCCTCCATATCCAGAAGAAAGGCATGGAATGTAACAGTGAAATCTTCCTTACTTTGCAGGAAAAAAAGGACTACAGTTTCGAGAGACACGTAGATGAACAACATTCACCAGCACTACTTTTGAACATTAACACAGCAGACTCCACCGACTTGTCCTCCTATGTCTTTGGGGTTTCAGTGGGAACTACAGCTTTGTTCTTACAAGCACTTTTCATGGAAGCACCTTTGCATTTAAAATGTTGACTGCAAAAGCATCTGCTATTCAGATAAAGCACCCACAAGCACTTAATTTCATATGCAACAAGTTCTACAAAGCTCTCAATAGAGCCCAAGGACATTTGGAAGTATAGATGCAAGTTAAGAATGAGTCTTAGCATATCATCAACCAAAAAAAAAATCTATTCTTAGATATCTCCCTTTGGTGATTCCTATAATCTTCCTTTTTTTTTTCTTTTCCTCCTACTCCTTTGAGAAAGTAAGTTGTTTGGTTATTTGAAAAAAAAAAATGGAAGAACCTGTTTCGCAGTACAAACAAAGCAGTATCTTCCAAAAAAAGAAAAGCTCATTCAAAAGTATGTAAATATTAGGGCTGGTAACACAAACAATAAAACCACAGGAAACACAAGAAATTAAGAATAGATCAGGACTCATTCAATTTCCTGGCTGCTGGATATATAAGCGCTTTTTTGGGTTGGATGTATGAGACAAAACTTATTTTCTGGATAACAGATATCAGGCAGTTAACACAGATAATTTAAAGAGGCAAAGAGAAGTGAGTGTCTGTTCTGATCCTGCCTTTGCTCCTTGGCAGGACAAGGACGCTGACCAAGACAGCTACACCCGGAACGTGGCACATCAAGCACCAGGGGTTCAGCATCCTGCACTAAGCAGTGAATTCAAGTTTGCTTAAACTACAGAGAAGGCAAAAAACAGGATTACTCCTGTCTCATCACAGGATGCTGCTGAGTGCCCAGTGCACACCCAAAAGGCTGCTCTTCAACAAGGGACAGCTGGAAGCTGAGCACGAAGCAGAGGTGACAATTAGTTCCCAATGTGCAGGGTGGTCCCTGCCACCGCCACCCTGCAACTCTCCCTGGCTGGAAGGCAAACTCCCAGTGCTTGACACTGCATTCCCCAGCTCGGGCATATGCCCAGATTCCTCACTGCTGCTAGGCTTTCATCTAGCAGCATCTCAACAGTTCTTTCTCTCCTTTCCATCATGAGCAATTTTTTTTTTTCCCAACCAGCCAGAAGAACAAGGTCTCAAGTAGACAGAGTTGTACATCTCTTTTGTGGGAATTTAAAACGCTGCTCTTCACAGCCACATTAACACAACCACACTGCAACAGCTCCTGCTCCTCAGTCAACTTCCATCAAATGTTAAACCAAGTCTCCATCCCCAAGGTATCCAGTGGCTCAGATTTATCTAAGAATCAAAAAAAAAAACAACCCAAACCCTACAAGGAAAACCATTTATTTCCTTCACTGCAAACACCAAGTGATGTATTTATCCAAAGAAAAACTTTAACAAGACTTAAGAGCACGTTTCCTCCAAAATGGCCTACTTTTCTCTTGGCACTGAGATATCACAGGCCCAAGGCATAAATACACACAGGTATTTATGCAAACAGCATTATTCTTTCTTAATTAATATCAGTAGGACTGATCAGACTAGATTTTAATAAAAATTGGCAGACTTTACATATTAGTTCCGAGGGGGAAAAGAAGTGGGAAAATTAAGACTCCTCTAAGTAGAGTATTAAAAAGCTTGATAAGTTTATACTCACTTGATGCATTTTATCATAACGTTTAATCTTTTTATATAGTGCAATTGTACAGTAACTGTTTGACTGCCATTTATCTGCCATCTCATAGTATTAACTGATATCACAGAGGGGATGGGTCCTGCAAATAATCCAGGAAAGAAAGGGTAAAAACACACTCATGTTTTGTACCTTCAGGAAGACGTATACATTCTCAGGCACTTTCCTTGCCAAAGGTCTTCTATCTTCTTCAAGAAGACCTGAATTTTCATTTCAAAACTTGCTCTCCACATACTCAAGTGTTTTCTCTGCCTGTCCTAAGCTGTTGCTGGGATAGGATCTCTTACTAGCCTCAAAGAACCCAATGACTTCTGAACTTTGAGATTATAAAGCAAGAAAGTTACTGAACACTCACATGCAAGTCGATTGGCTAAGAAAAAGTAGCACAAAGTCCTGCCAAAATCCTAGCTAATCTGATAAAGGAAAAACCAGGGAGGTCTAAGCACTAAACCCCACGGTTTAAGTAGAGCCAATTCCAGCTGCAGAAGGAAGCACATCACATTCAGCAGAGCACCTCTTCTTCTGAAATGCCAACTGAAAAGACAACATTTTACCACCTTACTGCCCCATAGGTAAATTGCAAAATTCCCTGAACAAATGTGTGGGACTGACAGGTAGATTTCGTATCAATAACAAACACAACTTGCAACTGACTGGAAGGAGGGAGAAAGAAATGCACAAGAGCTGCATGACACAAACCCAGTTAGCACTTAAGTACTTCTTTAATTCTCCCACTTTCAATGCACTTCACAAACAATTAATCCTCTTAACATCCATGCAAACATATTTATTATCCACAGTTTTAACGTGTAAGCTCTTCACGCAACGGTCTAGTTCTTTTTCTAGCTTAATACACTGCCCATGAAAACAGGGGCCAAAGCCCTGTTTTAACTGTGGGATAGGTCTCAAGAAACCTGCTCCCATCACCCCACTCCCATCAGCATCTTACAGAGGGACAAGAAAGGCGCCCACTCAAGAAAATACTTTTATAAGCTAGTTAAAAGCATTTTATGCTAGTTAAGTGCTCAAATCTCAACCTCCATGCTACACATCCACTCTTCTTCAGGCTTCAACCAAAAGACTATTCCAGAATTAATTAGTAGCTCTGGCCAGGATGGAAAAGCAACTCCAAATTTTGGAGACTCCCAAGCCCTCACTGCACAAGTGGATGCACACTCCTGTGCCCAACTCAGCAGGAGCCACCAGCACTCAAATGCAGCCACACAGTGGGCACACACATAACCCCCAGCATCCTCCCACAACGGGTCTGAGTGAATGTATTTTCCTGTTGGCATCTGCACTAAAATAGAGAAAAAACTGCAGTTAACAAACGTGCAGCAACATTTCGCCTTGAATCACACAAAAGCCTAAAGAGACACCTGGACCTTGTGAAATGAATGTTTATTACACAAGGCCTTCTTTTATGACAGTACATATAAAAAGGGTTTAGTCTTTATTTCTCTACCCAGCTGAGACAACCTACTTTCTCTGCAGCTGCTAGGAGAAGAGAAACTATAAACATTTACATTTAATGCAACAAAAGGTTTGCTCACCACCTCTTGTGTTCCACTGTGCTCTTAGACGATGATCACTCATCATAAAAATGGGTGGAGTGGCTGCAAAACACTCAGTGATGGAAAAACTGACTCCCATGTTCAAGAGAGGCTCCTGCACAGGCTGAAACCCCCACTGAAATGGAGTGTTGTCATTGCTCCCAGGATGAGAAATCTTTGGGCTACAGATGCAAACACATCTGCTACACAGCACGTGAAGCAGCCAGTTTTACTTTATCTCAGAATCACCCTCTGCACCAACTCAAAGACCTTCAGACCACACTACAGAAACCATTTTAATTAGGCCACATGTAAACTCAATCAGCTCCAGTTGGGTTTTAAACAATTAAAAACCAGCACTTCTAAGTGCTAAGTGCAGACTTGAAGATGTCCAGTGCCGTCAGCACTGCAGCCTTGCTGCTGCAGTGAAAGATTTATGGTAACAGGGAACAAAACAACAGAATTCATCACGTAACACCAGAGGTACATCACGTAAACCTCACTCCCTGGCTGACTCACTAATGATATTAACTCAAAAAAAAAAAGGCAAGTCCCAGTTTTGCTGCCATCTTACTTGTGTGTTCAGCAATTAGGAAGTTTGCTGTGCACAAGCTTACAAGCCAAAAGAAATTACTCTGTATAAGAGTCAATTATGGTCATCCTGTCCTCCCCTTCCCCCCAAAATAAATCACTTCCCCCCTTCCTTTAACACCTGCTTCCTCCATCCAAGCATTCATTGTCCCACTGCTATTATGGGACCAAAGGCTTCAGCATCCCAGAGGAAACTCAGGAGGGAAAATAGTGTGTGTAAAGTGGCCAAGACTCATTCCCTTCAGCAATCTCACCCCTACCATTCCTTATTTTCCCTCTTTTCCTATTGACAGCAAACTTCAAGATTTGGCAGTGTGGACAGCCACACATGCTGGGAAGCCCAACGTGCCACACATCCTGGTACTGAACCCCACTGTGCCCACAGTCAAGAGTGTGGACTTTTCTTGTTCTCACACCTCCCCAAGAACCCACAACCAACACCATGGGGGCAGAAAACAAGGCCAGACAACGCATGGCCTGACCCAGCACAGCTTTTTGTATTGTTGCCCTGAAGGGAGTGACTTCACACACAAGCAGCCCCTCTGGGAATCCCTAAGAAGTGGCAGAAGCAGAGCAACATCAGGAACATGGCAAAAACAGCCTTTGGGAAAACATCCACCAGGAGGTTTTTTAACTGCAGGAGGTTGCTGTGCACACTCACACTCCCACTTTGGTCTTCCCTACACTGAAAACAGGGATACCTGCAGGAACACGATGAGTGGGCCAGCATCCATGCGTGACACATGCCAGGTGTGTTAATCCATGGGAAAAAAAAAAAAAAATGGGTGAGTCAGTAGTTTGAGTCTGAAGACAGTCTGGTTTAGAGTAACTGCTCGTGCCAGAATCTTTGTTTGTAATGGTTTTACTAAGTGCAGCATTCAGGCTTACAGAACAGTTACACCACTGAGGGCAGAGACACACTGGGAAAAAGATTTACTTTCCCAAGTAACTTTGCCAGAAACCTCAGATACGGTTTAGATGAAGATACAAATATGTCACAGATTTTAGCATAACTTGCTGCTCCAGTTTGTATTAGTCATGGGTGATAAAAAGCAGAGAAGACTCAAACATGACACATCAGGCACTTTCTCTCCACACAAAGGTTTGATCATCATCAAATGATCTTTAAGATGACCACCTAAAATCACACTCACAGAGAAAAAAGTGTCACCAAAATTCAGCCTTGTTTTTAAATAAATATTTTGTCACTTATTTTCTTTTCCCTTGCTCTCAGAAATAAAACCTGAAGGCGCTGCTACAGAAGAAAATCCTTAAATCCTTCCTTTTACAGTGGATCAGGCTAATCTCAGCAGTGCTGCCACAGTGTAAATAACATCTCACATTAAAAAACAATTTGGGGAGATCTCTCACTGTGTATTTTGCAAATGTAACGTTAAGGTAAAAACAGTTTAGCAATGAGACTAACAGAAAAGTTAGATCAGCCACCTGAAAGTAGTCAAAAAATACAAAAAGAGACTAGAAGTAGTCAGAAGTTGTTGTGGTAAATTTTGCATAGTCTATTAGAAAATTTCACAAGTGCTCAAAACAAGGACACAATAGATCAGTTGCAACTACCTTTGCTCATACATTTTAAATATTATCTCGGAAGAGCAGCTCCACAGAATCCAATGAGCAATCAGTCTCCACCCCATGACTTCCAAGGAAATCAAAAGGTGACCGCATGAAAGGATCAAACCTACAGGAGAACTCTGACAGAACAAAACTTACTGAACAAAAAACTATGACCAGTTTTGGAAAGACAAGATCAGTCAAATGGGAAAATTATTTATTATGAACAACTTACAGAATCACAAAAATCAAAAAAAGAGAAAAATTTGACTGAAGAGATTGGATCATTTTGAATGTAAAAGTGAATTCACAGTCTTCATGAGGGGAAAGAGATCCAAGAAAAATCCAAGTGGTTCAGGAGAATTAACTTTGTCAAGAGAATCTGTGCTACAGAATTATGAGTTCACTGGTGAAGAAACACCATTCTGGATTCTGCAGCCAAGGCCACGATCAAGGCATCCTCCACCAACCACGGAAGCCCCTAAGGCCCACACCACCAGCAGACCTCCCCCAGAGGCACCAAACCCAGCCTCACACCCAAAACATGCCTGGAATATGCTGTATTTCAAGCCCTCAATGCAAATGCTGTGGAAGGTGCTGACACTAGTTTCAGGGGTAATTCTTCCTTATGTTTTCTCCAATCCTAGATTAAATATCTGAGCATTTGGACTGAAGAACTTCATCGCCATATCAACAAAGAATTAACCTTTTTCTCACCCATATTACAAACCACCCAATAAACTCTTCAGCGTCAGATTTCTAGGTTTCTTTTCAATATATATAAAATAGTCTTGTTAGACTGCCTGACCATGTCACAACGTGATCCATTACAGCTACAACAGAACTAAAGCTTACTTTTTCCAAGATATCACACTTCGTACTTTTTAAGGACTGTTGACTACTTAAAAATATTTGTGATTGCACTTTCTTCCCCTCTTCCTCAACAACCTAGCAGCCTATCTAAAATGGTTATAAAGAAAACTTTAAAAAACATTATTAAAATGACAGAACTTAATTTTGCAGAGAATCTTTGCTCTCAACAGAAATAACTGCTGTCTTACAGAACTTAAAAATTAAACACTTTGACTTTTAACTCACTGGCTTATCTCAGAAACATCTATCTCCCATGTCGTCTTCACATGCTATAAAACAGGGATGGGCACCACAGTCAAATTCCTTCTCTGCAATTGGAAAAGCCCTTCCAAAAGTTTAGGTTTCTCCTGGTGGACGCATTCAACCCCCTGCCACAGCAGCTGGTGGTAATAACACAAAGGAACACGAGTCAGGTAACTGATGCAGGTACAGAATTAACTTTTTTCTTAATTGATACAAGTTATGAATTGTATACATGAAAAATAATAATATATTCTTAACTGGGATCCATTTCCCAGTCTGGTTTGCTGAACAGACCCAAAACCCCCAGAATGGCCCAGCTGGGGAACTGGAAGAGGCTGCTTATGCTACACCAACACACAAAAGAGATGAGATGACAAAATTGCAGTTCAAGTTTACGACGATACTGAAACTTCTACCCACTGAACGTCTCCACCAGCCGTCTGGAGAAGGGCAATAAACTCTTTACAGGATTTGTGGCGTCACAGCTTATTTGTTATGCAGACATTATGACAGGAGTCACCCTGTTTCCCTGACAAAGCACCATAAACATATAGAGGTATATGGTTCTGAAAAAGATCTGTATAACTTCACTGCAGCAATGAGTTCCCGGCATAGCTGCTTTTCCTGGAGCACTGCCATCATATTTGCTTATCAGTAACCGAAGTAACTAACCAGCTAACTCCCAGTGATGGGCTTTGCCTTCTAGATCTGCATAAAGGTCATTTGCAAAGGGAAGAAGGCTGGCTTGATAAATAAATAAATAAAAAGAAGCCATTGTGCCACATCCACGGCTTTGTTTCCAAAAGCCACTAAGAAGTGTAATGCCAGGCTGAAGTGTCTGACTATTCAGTAAGTACAAGGAGTGGCCAATTCCCTCCCCACAGTGAGATTGTTGACAGCTGTTTTACAAGAGGAAAAAAAAAAAAAACGAAGCATGACTAAGCTATTCATAAAAATCACATTATATCCAACACCCTAAAAACAAGTTTTGTTTTAGAAAAGGTGCAGGGCTTCCTGGACGTGACTGACCAGGTGGTACATGCCAGCCCTAAACCAGCTGGATTATATCCCCTGTGGCAAACCCCAGGGCAGCAAAGAAGGACTCTATTTACACCAGTGCTATCAGCTGCTTCAGAACGTCACTCATTACCTTTATCTGTCCTACAGGTGATCAATGCAAGCACGCACATGAGCACTTGGCACCGAACAGCGCCCAGTAATCACAAGGTGCAGGCTGCAAGGTGTTTTCCTCCCCAGCTTTCCACATCCAGCCTCTCATGTGCCTGCAAATAGGAGTTATCCTCCAGCTGGAAACCGTGCCAACAGCCAACTCCCTATCCAGGAGACTGGTAAAACACGGGACCACAATCACACAAGGAGCCCATATCATGCCTTTATGGCCTCCTGGACTATCCAGTCTTTTGCTCAAGTTTTTAACTTTTCAGCAGTGCCTTCCACCAGTAGAGCAAAGCCAAAACCAAATAGTTCCTCCATACAAACCAGCTGTGTGGTTTAGCTGACTTCAGGCTATTTATGGCCTGTGTGGGGAACCCCTATAGAAATAGCATTTAATAGCACTCAAGTAGATTGCAGAGATAACCAGCTACAGTAATAAGTAGAAAAGCTTCCAAGCTGCTTCAAGGTCAGTTTTATTGGCGAGTGGATCACCACCAAATACCAGGCAGAGAAAACTGATACGGTGGTGTCCTAGAAACAGTGGGAAAGAAATAGGTACAGCAGGCACCACAGCTCCTACTAACGATTTTTTTGTTAAGTAGCTATTTATTAAAACTTATTATTCCAGCAGAAAATTACATGAAAGAACCCCACTGCTTTTGTAACACAGGAGCATGTGAACACCACCAATAAACCTACCAATGTTTTTTTCCTCTAGGATAATTTATTGACTGCTGTTCTTAATTCATGCTTTGGATAGAATAACCAGATTCCTTTAACAGTACTTAATCCTCCTCTTAGCACAGGAGTGTACCCTAGACCAGAACACAGCTTACTCACAAGTATATCCTGCTGAGAGATTAGTGAGTTCTGCATATGCCTGAGTCTCAAAGCTGCGCTACGCAAGACTGTGTTTAAAAACATCCATCATCGGATAGTACCTGGCAGAGCTCTGTTCCTGGGAGAAGCTTTGAGTTCTTAAATGTGTTTCCCTCCTTTGATGCAGCGAAGCTGTAAATCAGGAACATCGAGCTCCTGCCTTTCTCTCTGGCCGCAGTCCCTGGCTGGACTCTCTTACTTCGAACACGTCGTGTCCTCACCTCTCGGGCTATGCCGGCCATCCCTGGCCGCCGGAGCCGGGCAGGAAATCCAGGCTGGAACACACAGCACAGCTCATCCACACTACCTGCAGGGGACTCGTCATTCAGGCTACCTACAAAACCTGTCTGCCTGGCAGAACTCAACATCCGTGCCCTTCTAGCAACAGCCCCAGGCTAGCCAGTCTGCCCAGCGCTGGGCAGCGCTGCAAGGACAGACGGGCAGCGGAGAGGCTCAACCCATGAACGCGGACAACAGGTACACACTTGAACTCGTGCCAAGGGAAAACACATGCTCAGATGATCCTCCCAACCTTACCTAATGCACCCTTACCCTGATATCAGGCTTGTAAAAAAAAAAACAAACCAAACCAAACCAAAAAAAAAAACAAAAAAAAACCCAAAACAAAACAAAAAACAACAACAACAACAAAAAAAACCACCAAAAACCCAAACAAAGCCAATTTCAAGTGTGTGAACAAGACACCGTCACCATGTCCCAAAGTACAGCAAATGTCCCTCAAGTACAGACAGCGGTTTCTATCCACAGGCAGGGATGTTACTAGGTTAACATCAATCTATTCCCACTGCTAAGGTATCTATTATAAAAATACACCTCCTCTAACACCACAACAAATCAATCAGTAGTATCTTACCTTCAAGGACGCATGTATAACTTTGTTCACCCTTACAATTCAACAACAGCTCAGCAAGGGCGTGCAGAACATGAGAAACACACCCAACAAGGGACTCAAAAAGAGTCACCAGAAACAGAATTAATGTAGCTTGGCCCTTTAAAACCGATTAGATTACATTAGCCAAAACTCCCAGTACACAAGACATCCATAGATCTCAGACCAACTGTCTAAACTCAGCTCTGAAGCTACATGCTTTACATATTTCTACTGCATCGCATATCTCCATGAGTACCTAAAGTTTTACGGCTGACGGAGATTACAGAGAGCCACAGCCACCAACTGTCCTACAGCAGTGCAGGATTTCTAATCCCTTTATCAAATCCCTATCTGGTCACTCACAGCAGAATTGCTACAGCACACTCTTGAAAAAGAAAGAACTTTCTAAAAATCACTTTTTGCCACTTCCAATCTCCAGCTAACACGAAGCCCTGTAAAGGACACTGGAGCAGAACCAATTCCAGAGGTCAGCAAAATCAGATTCTGCAAATCCCCACTCCTCTATATGACTTGCGGGGACAACACAGTCACAGAAGGTGGATTAATAAAACACAACAGTTTATATGTTCAGAAAAACTACTATTTTATAATCCTCATCCCGAACCCCTTGCATTTGCTCAAAAGAAGGGTCTGCACTAGAGAAGGAACAAAAATAATTATATTTTCAAGCAACAGAGTGAACGCATGAAACAGACCCCACGGCAATGACCCTCTGAGTGACACCAAAGGCCACTGAGACCCAAAGGTGACACACACCAACACCAGCGTGTTGCGGGGGCCTCTTGATACGAATCCCCGGTGACTTTCCGCGCAATAAACTGAGACACAAAGTTGTGTCTGCGAGCCTGGAGGGGGGGGGGATGTTCCGACACGGCTCTCAGCAGTTCCAGCGTGGAGGGAGGCTGGGGGCCAGGCGGGTGCGTGTCCCCGGCACAGCCGCGGGCACAGCGGGGCTCGTCCCCCGTCCCCGGGGCCGCCACCCCCGCCCGGCTGCGGGGGGACCGCGCCCGGCCCCGGCCCGCAGACAATAGCGGCGGGGAGCAGCCGCGCGAGAAAACGCTCCGAATAAATGAAAAACTACCAAGAGGCGTAAAATGAAAAGGAATAAAGCCACGCGGAGGAGAAGGGCCGCCCGGAGCGGCTCCACGCGAAGTTGCGCGGAGGAAAAAAAAAAAAACCCCGAGGACGAGGAGGAGGAGGAAGGGCGGGGGAAGCGTGCGAGGGCGCGGGAAGGGGAGGGGGGCTCCCGTACACCCCCGTCCCCGGGGAGCGCCCACCCCTCCGCCCCCGCCGGCGGCCTCCCCAAACTTTCCCCCACCCCTTCGCCCAACTCCGGCGGGGCAAACTCACCGCGGGGCCCGGCGGGCGGCTTCGCCCCTGGCAGCGGGGCCGGGAGGGAAGGGAGAGGGATGGGGACGGGGAGGGGGCGGAGGAGGCGGCCAGGCCGGTGCTCTCCGCCCGGGGAGGCGGGCAGGAAGGAGGGGAGGAGGGCCGGGGGCTGCCGCCTCGCAACCTGAGCCGCCGCCGCTGCTCCCGCCCCGCGCCCGCCCGGCCACGCCGCATGCGCCGCCCCGGCGGGGCCGCCCCGGGCCGGGCGCTGCGGGGCCGAGCGGGGCCGAGCTGTGGCACCGGCCGGCACCGACGGCACTCGCTGGGGCTGAGCTCCGGCCGTGCCTGCCCTGCGCCGTGAGCAGCGCTGGGGAAAGCTCTGCTCTCCGCCCCGGGGGCTTCTCCCTCGCCTGTGCCCCTTCCCGGTTGCTCGGCTGCTGGGGGAGAGGCGGCGGCGTGTGTGTAACATGGTGGTGAGGGTGTGAAAGCGCGCAAGCAGCCGCTTAGGCTGCGGGTTTGTTTTTATCGAAGGAGGACCTGGGGATTGCTTCATGCCTGGAAGGGTTCAAGGCCAGGCTGGATGGGGCTTTGAGCAACCGCGCTAGTGGGAGGTGTCTTTGCTGACGGCGGAGAGGTTGGAACCGGGTGGTGTTGAAGGTCCCTTCCAACCTAAACTTTTCTGGGATTTTAGGATCCTGCCTTCCCACGTGCTGAGCTCCGTCTGTTCTGGTGGGTGTTGGAGTTCTGGTGTCCCCACTTCAATCCTCTCCTAGTGCCCAGAGCAGAAGCTGTCGGGCTGTGAACAGAATCTGCTGCACATCTGTACCTGTCACAAGCCCAGCAGCTCCACTTGAGTGCCACCAGCCCAGCCCATGGCCTCGTCCTGCTCCTCACCCTCTTTCCCAGTTCTCCAATGGCTGTGTGCAGTGTGTAGGTTTGATGGAGGAGCATCTCCCCTACTGCAAACGAGCTCATGTGGTCTGTGGTCCGTGTGTGGCTGCACTGGAGGAGGCCCTGCAGTATGAAGATGCCTGATCTTTTGTGGTGGCGATTTGCCTTCAAGTTACCGTTTTTGTCGGAAGCTCTTTGGAAATGTGTACATGTGGTGGCCCAACATTGCCACTTTGCTTTTTCTACTGCACACGTCTGTATCTCGCTAGCGCTGGCAGTGGCTGGATGATCACGTCCACAAAGGCATTATCAGTGCTGAGCTTAACATGCGTCACGTCATGAGAACCACCCCAAAAATACTTGACAGTACTTCCCAGAGACCTTGCTGCTGATCAGAGTACTGGGAGAAGACTGCAGGTAGTTCCTGTACATCATACTCTCTGTAAGTGGAGAATAGAAAATACAGAATTCCTTTTCTGTAAGAGGACAGGAAAACTGACACTGTGTACGGTGCAGATTATCTACTGAAAACCCTGCATGTGAACTTGGCATTGGCTTCCAAAATATGCCCTGTTGATTCAGTTTAAAGCAACTAAAACAATAAAAATGTTTTCAGTGCTTATGCATTTTATTCTTTTTGGAGACTGGAATGTACCAGCATTGTACACGCTTTACAATCAGTTACAAAGCAGTAGTTTTTTCTTACATGGGTCCAATAAAATAAGGCGCATGAGAGCAGAGACTCTGGAAAAAATATTTTCCTTTGCCTAACTGCCATCTGTACAAGAAGAGCTTATGAGGCAGATCCCTTGGAAGTTCCCAGATCCAAGAAGAGGGGTCGGACACAGCGATGGCTCAGCTAAGAGCTCCATCTAGTGAAAGGCCACGTCCTGACGAAACTGTCCCCTACAAGGCGCCGACCAAACAGTGACTGACCCAGCCCAACCTGCGTCTCACCTGAAGCAATCGTCAGCGAGGTAGAACACCTGCCTAAAACTTTTCCATAACGAGAACACCGAGATCTTTAGCTCTACCTTCTTGGTTGTCCATCAGTGGAATTTTCTTTGCTTGTCAGCTCCATCCTGGCAAACCAATCTCTGTCTTCTGCTGCCTCTCCTGGAGCTGACACAGCCCTGGTCTTGCTGTAGGTGCCCCCATGTCACATAGTGGGGGTCAGAAGTCCCAAAGCAAAGGCTCTCTGAGTCTGTACCAGCTGTGTACATGCCCATGCACGTGGGCTCATATGTGCTGCAAAGAGTTTGGAAATGCTTTTGAGGTGTCTTTCCAGCAGGAGAGTGTGAAGATCATCTGTCATCAGGACTGCCCAGGAGCATTTAGCATAGTCATAATATTTCAGTTGGTGGCAAGGAAGTTAGCATGGAAAATATTAGGAAAAGATAGTGCAGCAGCTTAGCAGCAAAGCAGGAAGATCGGCTGATTGGCCCCATTCATGGAAGGTATTTTGGCCCATGCAGTCACAGAAGGTGAATCAAAACACAGGCAGAGATGGTGTAATTTTCCCTAAGAGAAATATTCCCTAACAAAGTGGGCTTCTCTGGCTGCCCACAAATCCCTGGAGTGCCAGGCACTGGTGGTAGCTCAGGAAGGGAATTAGCAAAGGTAGAGAACGCTGTGGGATGGGCAGGCAGCTCCCCAGACTGCCAAGGGAATGGACAGGGTCTCAGTTTAGATTTGAGCCCGGGTCCCCCTGGCCTGTGGGTGGGCTCCTGGTGCCCCAGGACCACAGACCAGCGAGCATGTGCCACAGAAAGGCTGTATTGGCCACTTCAGAGGCCCAGCCCTGCTCTCAGCAGCAGTTAACACATCTTTTTACCTTGCATTTCCCCAAGATTAGTCTGCATTCCACTTTAGTCTTTAAATTATCCACCCCCAAATTCTTTATATCAAAATATCATGTCTGCACCCACATATCACTACAAACCAAAACAGGGAGGCAGTAGATTAAGGGAAATTTGTGCAGCACTCTGTGAATGCCAACCTCCTGACAAACCATTTGCCTTCAAATCATCTCTGACACTAGATCCCCTGAGTTCCAGCCTTTGCTATATGTCCAGGACTGCTTTTCAAGCCTTATTAAATATATATATATATATATATATATATATATATATATATATATATATGTATCAGATGTTCTTTCATCACTTCTTTCAGGTTTTTATTTGTCACAAGCTTTGCTGCAGGGCTCCCTGCTTCTTGCTAGGGAACTGGATTGAAGTGCGAGTTACACTCGTGAATGAGACTGGAATTTGGTTCTGCACAACATAATCTGAACATTTGTGTGCAGTGGCATGAATTAGCAATATGAGTGCATTGTTCCTGTTTGCTGGAAGTGAGCTGTCCTTGCAACAGAATAGAAATGAGTGCAGTGCAATGATGGAAGCAGCAGCTATTAAAGATTTGTTTTCATCATATCCAAGCAGCTACAAAGCTGAGACACTGAGCATTAGTGTGGCTGACAGCAGTGTGTGGTGGTTTTTTTGTGCCCCTGATTGTTTGGAGACAGTGCTTGGTAGCAGAGAATAACAGCAGCTACACCTGAAGAGATTTTAATATATTTTTCCTTCTTCAAACTCTACCATTGTCATCTCTAAAGTCCTGTAAGAAGTACAGTCTTTGCTGCAAAATTATGGACTGTGGCTGAAAGCAGCCTTTGGGAGAAGTTAACCCACTCCTGTGTGCTATATATATCTCAGTTAAAAAGTAAAAATTCTTAGTGTCTCAGACATTGGAATTCACCCTTGGCACAGGAGATGGTGTGGATTGGGTGAACTGCAGTAAAACCCACACAAAACACAAACACTTAATGACCTGCAAAATTAAGTTAATGAATTAAAAGCAAGTTCCCTGGGTTCTTCTGGCCCTCTGTGGAAAGTTTGTGGGACTCTGCTGGGAGGAGAAGGCGTGCAGGCTTGCAGGTAGGTGCCACCCACCATGTACCCCAGCTGCTCATCATGGTTCTTTGGGATGATTTCTCAATTCTAGGAGGCAGTGCTTATCAGTTGCTCATGCAGATGTCATTTTAGTTGCTCAATTGGTGGGGCACATCCAGCAGGTCCACCTCTGCAGCTCACAGGGCCCCTCCATGTCCTGATAAGCTATGCCAACACCAAGCTCTCAAAACTCCCCTTTACATTTATCACTGGAAGCCCTGATACAAATACTGATTTTTCTTCTGGTCTAAACTTTCCAGTTACTATTGTTTAAAGGACATGCAAACAGGTCAGGGAACATCTCCGCTGACAGCCCCAGCAGAACCACACCCACATGAATTTGTGAGAGGTACAAATCATTTTATTTCACATTATCTTTACGTATCCTCCAGACCAAAGAAATCTTCTGGTGAAGTCCATGTGGTAACTCCATCTGCTGCCTTGCTACATCTGTGTCTATAACTTCACTGAATCATAGAATATGCTGAGTTGGAATGGACCTATCAGAATCACTAAGTCCAACTCCTGGCCCTGTGCAGGACTCCCCAAAAATCCCACATGGGCTTGAGAATGTTGTCCAAACACTCCTTGAACTCTGGCAGGCTTGGAACTGTAACACAGAAACAAGAAACAAAAGCAAGCAGAGAACAAGAAGAACTCCACAATCACCTTTGCCATCCCACAGGGATAAGGTCTGTGCAGGTGTGTTGTAAAAAAAGTTGGCATTTCATCCCCTTCTGCCTGGTCTAATAAAAAATACCCAGACTGGATGGGGCCTTTGAGCAACCTGGTCTAGTGGAACATGTCCCTGCCCATAGCAGGAGGGTTGGAGCTACAGGATCTTTAAGGTCCCTTCCAAACCAAACCATTCTGTAATTCTATGCTAATAGCAGCTACAGAAGTAACTCACACAGCCTGTGCCAGACCTTTGAAGATCAGACAGTGTTTCCTTGTCCCAGAAGAGGCTCAAGATGTAACTGCAGGCTTGCCCTCCATTCAGCCCCATGGGATAGATGGTAGATAGAGCAGGAGGGATGAAAGGGGACTTGCAGGCTGCAAAAACTTCCTTTAATCCTCCTGGGACAGTTTTCTCTTTCACTTGGGCTTTATACTCCATGCTTTGTCAAAGCACACTGTTTACAATCATCTGCTCTGGCCATCCTGTTCTTTTCAATACACCTTTTAATTTAATACAGTTCTATTTCTGTCCTCAGCAAGTGTTGTCCAGGTACGTGCAGAGCAAGGGATAGGCAAATCTGTTCCAAAAGGTTTTATTGAAGTATCAGAAAATGTCCATCAGATCAGTTTATGCAACTGGATTACGTGGCACCCCAGGAGTAAAAAATGACAAACACAGAGAGTTAAGTTGATAGCAGACTACGATAAAAGCTTTTATCAACACAGGCTATAAAATTAATCAAATGCAGTATACTCCCAAAAAATTAGAGCAGTTTCCTCATCCCCTGAACTCTACTCAATTTCAGATCTAAATAGCATACAAAGTAAATTAAAATTAATCAATACAGCAGATCCCACAGTAAAGCAACTAATCAAGAAAGTAACACGTGCATTTGCAACCAATTATTTATTGCCATCACCACATGTGGCCAGGATGTGAACACACATGGCACCCCTGGCTTCTCTTGAATCCATGCCAGAGCTGATGGGTGTATTTTCTTTTTGTGTGAGGCAGTAAAAGAAATTGTCAACATCTAGGTCACTTGGCAATATTTGCTTGAGTCTTGCAAATATTATGAAGGGTGAAACGGGCTGAAATTGAATGTACAGTGTGGATGTGCAACAGTGTCTTTTTCTCTGTCTAGGACCTAGACAGAGAAAGTGCTCTATCCTTGACCTGTACTATTCAGATTTTCTCTGCACGTGTACATGGACTGGATGAGACCTCCAAACTACAGAATGTGAGAGAGTCCCCCAGGTGCTTGGAACCATGGGTGATGGCAAATATTTCCAGCTTATCCAAACATGCAAGCACTTTCTTCCATTCATATCCTTGTGTGAAATACCTGCCCAAACATTTCCTATGGATCTACACAAAGCTGCCAGATGAAAAATAAGTCCCAAGAGAGATGCCATCTTCAGGAAGGCAAAGAGGGATGGTGTATGTTTCAGAGAGATCCAAGTGCAGAGTGGAAACCCCATGATGGACTGTGTACTTCAGGCACATGAGCAAAACCTATGGGTTGCACATGAACTGCTTTAAAAACTGCTCTGAATTTCCATCAGCCGCCCACCAACTGTTTTGCCAACACCTGTGTGTTACAACATGTACCTGTGGCAGACTGTTGTGGTTGGCTTCATATCTTGAGAACCAAACAGACTCCTTTTGTAGAGATTTCCAGTGCTAGAAAGCCAGAAAGTTCCTCAGCTCGTCTCATGAAGCCTCGTTTTCTCACACACAAGTCCTGTACCCATTGCCAGTCAGCCCAGCTCTGCAAGCTGACAAGCACCCACCAGATGGTTCTCGTACTTCTGCACCAGAACTGCTGATGTGTGCAAGGGTCAGCAAAAATGCACCGTGGTTTTCCTCAGCTTAGCACACTTTCAAGTCACAGAAATGCACAAAAGGCCATTGAGCATCTCTCTTCAGCAGCACAAACAGTTGGCCTGTTAACAAGTGCAGATGTCTTGTAGCAGGAGGTTGAAATAACCTCAGTTCTCAAGAGGGGAAAAGGAAGCTGCTTTATCATGTGCTGTATAAAATGCTGTGTGGGTCCCAGGAGATCAAAGGTATGCTGACACAAATCCTAGTGCCAGGAAGGATAACAGAGATTTGGGCATTCACTGGAGGCTGTGCATGCATGTAGTGATGGAATATGGTTCAGCATGGCAAGCTCGGAAGAGTTAATTCTGAATATGCACATGGCTTTGGTAGGGTGGTTGTCCTTAGTGCCAAAGGGGGTTCTCAGGGAGAAACCAAGCTCACAGACACTTGCCTCTCCACATTTCCCAGACCAGGAGAGCCACCACAAAAACCTCATTTCTCCATTCCCCTCTCTGCCTCCAATTGCAATGGCTCTGGCTGCTGAGACAGCATGGGCTTGGCCGGCTATTTGCAGCAGCAAGCCTGTGGGGCATGCTGTGAGATGGACACACTGCAGGGTTGGCATTCTGGCCTGTCAGGATCTCCCCTCACTCTGTAATGCTAGACTGCCTCTCAGTTATTCCTCAGGAGCTTGGGCTAAGAAGCCCATGTCAAGAATGGGGTACGGCATCTCTGGCATCCCAGGCTGAGCAAGAAGTTGTGTTTTGCAACACTGACACGCTTTTGTGTGGAAGGGATCTCTTTCACACCAAGCAGCCGTCATACGGTATTTTTGATCACCACCTGTAAGCAAATCCAAGCAAAGCTCATTCCAAGGTCAGCTGGGTATTTCTGCAGACTTATCTCCAGCCTTGCAGGCTGCAGAGCAGGCCACTGCACTGGCCATTTAAACCTCTGACAGATCAAACAGAGACAGAACTGATCCAGACTGGCAAGAAAGAGATTAGGATCAAACAGCCTCCTCCGTCCCTGCAGCTCTTCACTGACAGGTGTCCAGGATGTCATTACAGTCAGCAGACAACTTCAGCTAATGAGGTCTTTGTCTTCACAACTATTTTATAATTTTTTTGTCAACACAGAGCAGTTAACTCAGACATATCTGAGTTTGCTCTTAGTGAAGCTTATGCAGTGTACTATGGCATACCTGCCCTGGGTAGCAAGGTGGGCAGGGCCTGCCAGCCCAGAGAATTCATTTGTGACCGATTAAATGGCCATGACATCTGAGAACTTCAGCAAAAGCTGTGTTTCCCTTTTTATTAGCTTCCTCCTCCCACTGCCTGCCTGGGTTAGCTGAAAGTCACTTGTGTGCTTACAGTAACAGATCGGAAAGTTGAGAGGCACCTCATCAAGCAAGATCGCTTAAAAAAACAGGAGATTAAATGCCTCACATAATTAAGGTCTCAAATATTAAAAAAAACCCTTTGATGCTACACAGATAGACATAAGATTTGGTTCTTGTCCATAACTATGTCCTTCAAAATACTTTGCTTTGATTTTCTCTCTTGCACTAAGTTTTCAAATGTTGGCATTCGTTTTCTCGTGTTTGTCACAAGCCAAAGCATTGGTGCATGTATATATTCAACTCCAAACCACATCTGAGGGATTAGTGTTACATGGGCAGAGAATCAAGTTAACATCCCTGAAAATAGCCCCTGTTTATTGCACCAAGTTGGGAATAAAGGTGCCCATGACAAACTTTGTCCTGCAAAGGATTAATTGTTTTGGAATGGTGTTAACATGAATGTTTTTCATTGAAGATAGTGAAATTACACTTTTTAAAAATTGGGAGCAGTTTATTTGATTGGCTCATGAAGAATTGTTGAAAGCCTATATGAACACATACAAACAGATCTCTCCCTCTATCACTAATCTGATTTAGCCACTAATCCAAATATCAAAAGAACTATTTGCAATTTCTTTTACAACTGTGTAATTATTAAAACCACAGACACTCCTGTCACACAAAGTGTCTCATTCCGAAAATGAAACAGGAGGCTCATCCCTCTGTGCCAATGTAAGGCCCCATCAGGTTACTCCTGTAATCACATTCGGTTCCTTTTCCGAGCATCTCTAAAATAAAAAAAAAGGAACTGACTTACTCTCTCAGCTGTTGTAGTGGGCAGAAGAATAAAGCAAATATTGCAGCTTATGCTGAAATCACTGGGCAAAGAAAATTGCCTGGGGTCAGAAGTTTACAGCTGTGTATGAAAACATCTTGCTGTGCATATATGAGGCTATTTGGAAAAAAAATCTGGAGTTTTAAAACAATTTTAAAGCTATGAATTCATGGGCAGAGTTTGCCTGCTCATTAACTGTGACTTTATACGCCATCTGATAATTACTTCTGCAAATGTTTGTTTAAATATGTTTATTCTCACACACAATTTAATTGTGCAAGATGTGACAGCTAATGATGGAAGAGCAATCGCTTCAAAATATCAGGGCCTCTGCTGATATCTACATCTTTGCAGGGTGCCAATTTTTCCCATCCCTCCTTGCTTTCAGATGAATCAAGCTGAACCCCTTTTCTCATCTATGGCCATTGCATCCTCTCAGCTACTGACGTCGGTCAGCACCAGTCTGGAGAATAACCTGTGGTGTTCCCTGCTCCTCAGACCTGAGCTCAACACCCAGCTCTTTTACCACTGGCAGCAAGAACCTGGAAACTCAATGCCCTGCAGGCCCCTGAGGGGTTTTCCTACCAGCAGCAAGCATCTAACTACTCTGATATAATTTATCAGGAGTCTGGAAGAGAGAACGAGAGGCAGAAACTTAATGGACTATGGAGTGTTTTGTTCTTTGTGCATAATGCTTTGCTGTGCATTGGAACAGAGCACTGGGATGGTCATTATATCCCCTTCCCTTATCTATAAAGGGTGTTGGTTGTTTTCAGTGGTTTATTGTATGCATGGTTAGTGCGATACAGCAGATGGAGAGTGTGCTGAAAGGCTGAGTGAGGAGGGGAGCTGGTTGTGTTTGACACGGACAGGCACATGATGTGTCTCATTACTATGGCTTTGTGGGATCACAGAAGTTAACATCCATTAGATCACATATCAGTCTTCCCACACCCTCACACTACTTCTGCTACTTCAGTTAGTTCCCCAGCATCTATTTTTAGTGTTTTATCAGTTGAACTTGAAGTATCTCAAGCAATGAAGATTCCATCCTCTTTTCCCCTTGGATATTTCTGCCGTCTAACACCTTGCAGAGCTGTGTCTGACTCTCCTGCCTGAAACCCTTTTCTTTGACAGCCATTTATGGGTGACCCACACTACTAAATGAAGAGCAGCACTTTTATTTTCTTTGCAGCCATTACTGGGCTCTTGTTTGGCTCTCAGCCCCCCAGGGCCAGTCACGATAAAGCCATTACCTCCACACACATGCACACCACATGCCTTCCCTGGGCAATTTCCTCCACTCAAACTCGGCATCAGCTGCTTAACTCAATGGTTGAAACAAGTACAAGGAATTAAAAAAATAGGGTATCATGAAGTGTTATTAATCCCCAGGGGGTTTGCTGCCTCCTGAAGCACTAATTCCTAAAGCTTTTAGAGCAGATCTTGCCGCTGTTGCTTTTTTTCTCCTCCTGCTGTCATAAGGATCCCAATATCTTCTGCACTTTTCCCATCAATTACTTCTTGACCCCTGGGCTCCTGTCCAACCAGCCATTGTCTCTCCTTGCCACTTGCTCTAGAAGGTTCTCTAAATCAAGCTTACATCCCACATTTGTGCCCTGCTTTTAGCAGTGCAGGTCAGTGGTGTCCTCACAATAAACACTTGGGCCTACTCTGGTTGAGTGTGCAGAGGCAGAAGGATTATCACCTCTGGTGCTTTGATGCAACAGAAGCAACAGCCAGACCCAGTTCAGTTTTATGGGTTAGAAGTAGCATTTTAAAATTGTCTGAGCGATTCAGGCACAGCACTGGTGGTGTAGCATCAATGATTAATGTTAATTCTTCACCCAATACACCCACACCTTGATTCAAGCTGGAAAAGCAGTGACTGCAAATACACAAATATTCACAAGGAGAAAAGTGTTGATAATTCTCTCTGGACCTAATTTCCTGTGGCAGAGGACTGGAAGTTTGGACTTGTTTGTAACACTGCATGCTGGGAATAAGCAAGCTAGAGATTTCTTCCAGAAATGAGCTGCTTACACAAAACAATTGAGCAGATAAGGCTTATGCTGCTGCACATGTCCTTTCCATTTAGGGATGGAAGGGAAAATGATAATTGAGGATGGTTAGCTTCTGTGCTTGGCAGCACCTTGGCAGCAGGTTGTGAAGTCACACTTTCAGTTGTCAAACTGGGAACGAGACTATGCAGAGTCATAGATGGGAAATGCACACTGACCCATCTGTATTAATAGCACTTAATTAATACTTGCATTCAGAAATGTTGGAGTAGCTAATCAAAGAGGCCAGAATTACTGAACAAATTGGTAAGCTGACAGAAAGTCGTAAACCTTATCCTCATTTAGGTTGTGGCTCCAGGTGTCCTACAAGTTTGGTCACAAAACTGAGAGTACTCCGGGCTGAATCTACACCCACATCTAACAGCTCCTTCATTAGGCAGCACTGCTGATTCTGTGTCTGGATCCCAAAGGGCCCATTGGGAAGGCATTTCCCCCACACATACACACCCTGTATGACTACATTTCCACTTGGAGAGCAAAAAGAGGTGTAACATCAGCTGGAACGAGCTGAATGTGCTCAGCCACATTTCATTATGACCAAGACAGTCTGGGGCACAACATTTCCACCCGAGTACACTATGAGAGAGCACACTGTTCCCCCTGGTACTGGGAGTAACGAGATGATAAAACACAGGCACAAGGAGCAAGTTTGTCTTCATAAATCTGAAAGGCACACATTGAAAAAATGCCAGATTTCTGAAAAATTAACGCCCTCTTTCATCCTCTAATGAAAAAGGCCCTCTGTCTCATAAAAAAAAACCTTTTTAAACTATTCTAAAATTTATTGAAAGCTATTTAAAGAAATTAAGCTATTTTAGAAAGAACTGTTGACTTTACTGATGGTGCCCTACTTACTTTTCCACATTGCTGCCTTTTTAAAGAGTAGTTACTGGCATTTATAGTCACCTCTCTGTTCATTTCACTAAAGTAAAGGCAGGGCTCAGCTTTCTTTTCACAGATCCAAGCCACTTCAAGCTTCAAAGGCACCTCACATATTGCTCCATCATCACTACGTATGTACAGTCCTGAGCTGTGGAACTGCAGAAAGGCAGCAATACCTTTATGGATTTCATTGTTCAGCCCAATTTGTATCATTTTCATATCACCTTACTAAACACACAGAAGGTTAGAAGCTTTGACAAGGCAACAGCCCTAAGCAACATCACCCCAGCTGGATGGGCAGGTGCCAGGTACTTGCAGTGGGCACTCAGGCAGCAGAGCAGACCATGCCCTGGTGGAAGGTGACCACGTTTTTGAAGTTACCATATCTGAGAGGGTCCAGATTTCATTTTGCTTTCTTTCTCATTAAAAAAAAAAAAAAAAAAATTACAAAAGTCTTTATATCACACTGCCTTAAAGATATCTGGTTTGGAGTGCAGTAGCTCCTTGGGGACCTACATTTCCTAGCAGTGGTTTCTGATGGTCTGTCTGGTAATGATGGTGAGTTTGGGGGCGAGGAAGGGAGGGACACAGACACTGACATCACCCCTTTGCAGAGAGCAGAAAGCATGGCTCTGACCCAGAGCTTTGCAACATGCCTGGGGATCCTGGAGCCAAGACATGACACCACAGAGAGGAGAGAAAAACACCCTCTGCAGTGAGGAACATGGCTGGGAGTGAAGCCCACAGCAGAGCCCTCAGCCTGGAGTTATTTTTAAGCATACAGCAGTGGCCTCTGCCGGCTCCAGTCAGGACATCAGCTGAGCTTCCTTTTCCTGCTTCTCTCCCTGCTCTGATAGGGGTGCCTCAGCAGTGACCAGGCTTTGCAGGGCACAGATCCCCATTTCCCAAGGGAAAAGAAAGTCCCTGAGAAGACTGAGTTTGCAGAATGCACAGTAGCACTCATCGGGATCCCAAAATTGGACTGAGAAGGGGTTTTGCAAAGCTTGGTCCAAGTTCCTGAGTAGAACCTGTGATGGGCTGCCTTGTGGGGCTGCACAGCCAGAACTGTGGCTGTACAGTTTTCCTGTGTCTGAGTCCAGCCTGAGCTCTCCTCTGAGCCTTGCCAGTCAGCCAGGATCAGCACTGTGCCTCAAGGCAGGATTAGGGTTCTAATCCAGCCCTGCTTCTTCCTTAATTCTCCCCCAGCACATCGTTGGTGGGAGAGAGGCTCCAGTGGAGTGGAGTACAAGGGCTTTCCTCCTTCCACCACTGATGGATGGGGCTTTCAGGAGCTGCATTCCCTGATGGACCTGCCTGCTTCACACCACATCTCTGCTGGAGCTGCCTGTGGGCAGAGTGACAGGCCTGCTTGCTTTCACAGGGCAATGGGATGTGCAGGCAGGTGCTTTCACACACACATCTTCAATTTCAAGATCCATTTGTACCCAGAATTATTGCTCTGATTCACAGGTCCTTTGGCTACTGAATTTCAGATGGCTTTAAAAGCTGCTGTCACTGACCTTCCTGGCCTTTCTGTGGCCCTCATGAGGAGCACCCCATGCTGTGCTGTGTTTTGAGGAGACGTACAGGCAGGCAAAGGCCAGCTGCATCACCCAGCTTGGGTGGCAACAGCACCCAGAGCTCCCAGATCCCATTTAATGCCTTGGCTCTTCCTCCCACCATCCACTGTCACTGCTGTCACCCTCTCAGAAGCACAGACCAGGCACCTTCAGACAGCAGCTACTCTTTTAAGATCAGGTTTCTGTTGCATTTGTGTATCGATGACCAGCAGCCCAGAGCTGCTGATGAACCCCAAGTGCAAGGGCTGTGGCAGAGAGGCCATCCCCTGTGGAAGGAAGGCTGCCTGCATCTGCTCCCCAGCTGCTGGCTCCCTCAGGCCAGCCGGGAGGATGTTGGGTAACGTGGCTAAAGGCTTGTGGGAGAGCTGCAGCAAAGCTTCCCCCTGTATTCAGCAGCCTTTAATTTGGCCCTGGCTGGGAGGAAGTGACAAGGACAATGCAGAGATCAGACACTCAAAATTTTTGCGCTCAGTGTGAATATTTTACATGCTTGTCAAGCTGTGCAGTAAATGATGAAGGGCTGTAGCCAGCTGTAATTTAACACAGTGGGATCAATCCAATGTGAAGAGCAACAGACTGTATCTTTCCTCCATATGGACATCTAAACAAATGTTTTATTGATTTAAACATTTCTCATCATTTATGGGAACAATGTTCGCCAGGGTCTATTAAAGCATCCCATTTTGTACTTTAAGGATGTAGTTGTGTTCAGGGATCATGCAAGCTTTTTCAACTTAAAATTATTTAAAAATTGCAGCAAAACCGTGGATGGCCCCATTCTGAGGGCATCTGAGTAATTATTGCTCTTAATTACTTAAGCACTGAAGTCTTTTTGGCATTTGATGGGGCAAAAAATTGGAGCAGCTCTAGATCCGAATAAGTTTCAATAGAAGCAGAAGATCCAGAGCTGATTGCCCATGAGGGTCTGGGGGCTGCAAGCACTGGGGACATCTGTCCATCCCTCTGACACTTTTGTAGGACTCTAACACATGGAGAAAGTGTTGCAAAATGGAACATGCTGATCCCTCTCCTCCTTCTTCTAGAGCACTGATATATCAATACCATCCACCAGCCTCAGCCTGGGACAAAAACAGGTTTATCTACTGAGCTTAATTCCCTTTCTAGGGAGTCTCAGTCTTCACATTTGGAAATTTAATGTTGGCTTCTTTACACAAAATGTGCTTTGCCTTAGCTAGTGAACCTACCTGTTCTCCCTTTACTGATCTTTCTGACAGGATAAAGAAATGAAAACTCAAGTCTACTTTCCCCCTGCAGCATCTTCTCCACTGAAACTAATTTTTTTAGCTCTTTAAGGGACTCCTTTAGCTGCTGACAAGTTCTGCTCTCCAAATTGTTCAAAACTCTTTCTCCAAATAAAATTGGCTTAAAATTTACCAGATTTTAAGCAGATACTCTTATTTATTGTCTCTGTAGGCTTGAACCTGTCCCACTCAAAAGCTTTTCTTCTTAACAGTGAGGGATAAAAGCTGCTATTAAAATCAAAAGCTGAGTTGCCTCTTAATCCCATGACACCAGGAGTTGGGGCTTTAAGAAAGGAAAGCAAATGCTGTGGTGCTTGTGATAAGATTGCAGGAGTTGGCAACAGCTCTGGTGCTTAACCGTGGGTGTTGCTGGGAATACTGGCTGCCATTCGGCTTTGTGTCTCGGCAGGGGATGGAAAATCCAGCAAAGCTCCTTTAAAAAAAAATAAAAATATGCCTCTGTCTGTTGTTGCAGAAACAAAAGCATAAATCACAAGTCCTTGGCACCAAGTGGGATTTCGTGTTGCACTGGGCCCTGGTGCTAAGTTACATTCCCTCAGATCGTTTGGTCCCTTGTTCATCAGCCAGCAAGAAACATGAGGCTGTGAGGGGTGTCTACATGTGGGAGTGTGTGTCTGTGTGTGACTGTGTTTGTCTTTGGTCCCACACCCAACATGGTCAGGTCCAAAATATGTCAGAGGAGTGTTTAAAATGGTATTGTAGTTTAGATCACTATGTAGAGGAGACGTTCATTTCAGGACCTTTCCTCCTAAAAGTGTCTGAAACCCAAACACCTTTACAGTAACAGCAGTGAGAGGGAATGACAGCTTGCCAGTCCAACCAAGAGTTCAGACATGGTGCTGTGACTGACATGTGCTGAAAATTGGAGATTGGCAGGTGTGACCAGGGCTGGGACCCTCGGTGCTTTGTAGCTGTGCTGAGCTACATCCAGACTCAACAGAGATAACAGAATAATAGAAAGACTTGGGTTGGAAGGAGCCCCAAAGGTCTTCTTATTCCAGCTCCCCACCATGAGCAGGGACATCTTTCACTAGAACAGGTTGCTCAAAGCTCCATCCAACCTGGCCTTGAACACACTCAGCAGTGTTCAGAGTGCCTGTGATGTCTAACCGGTCTCTGTGCCAATCTTAAAAAATTACGTGGTCTCAAAAAAATCACACTTGGTGTTTCTCCTACTACAGCCTGCTTCCCCCAGGCAGGTTGAGGTCCCCTTGCCCATCCCTGGCAGCATCCATGTGACATTTCTGTGGGCAAGCATCCCCACTGCCACGGGCAGGCAGCCCTATACCTGCAGCTCAGCCCTGTCTGGGTGGTGACCAAGCTACTGCTCTGACCTGGCCTCACTTTTACCCTCTTACTCACTGTGCCCTTTTTGCCACTATTGTGTTTGAGCTGCACTTTGGTCCCTTTTAACATCTGAGCAGCCAGAGGAGCTGAAATCTAAAAAAGCTCTGCAAAAACCAACCCCAAACTGGAAGTCACAGGGGTGCCTGTGCTTGAACCAGCTCTGTGCAAGGTTTTGAAGTAGCCACATTTCTCAGTCAAATGCCACTGAAGACCTGAAAGCTGAGGAAGGAGTGCAGCTTTCTACCATGCATCACCTGTGCTCCCCTCTCAGTGCCAGCACCAGCAGAGCAGCAGAGGCAGGGTGAGCAGTGTGCAGGAGCCTGGAGAGAGCACCCCAAATATCAGTGCTGGCTGGGATGAGCCAGATAATGCTCATCTGCTGCCTTTGGTTGTCATTTTGCTGTTCCTCCAGCTCACAGCCCAGCAGTGCCAGGTGTGTATGGTGGAGGAGAAGAGGAGCACACCCAGCCACAGCAGGGAGCAGAACAGGAGCTTTCCCACGGGCAGGAGAAGGGCAGGCTCAGGGATACCCAGGTGAGCAGAGAGCAGACCCCTGCACCTGCATTCCTACTCCCCCAGGAGGAGGCTTTTTCAAACAAGAAAGGCTTACCTGGTGCCATTTGAGCAAAGTGAGGGATGAATCCCACGTGTCTGACATCTCTGGTTGTCTCTGTACCCTTTGGACACCAGCAGTAGCAAGTTTCAGGAGTTTCAGAGTTCAGGTATCAGGGACACAGCTTGTTGGGGGCTCATTCCAAAGTGACATCATTTAGCAACAATTCATAAGAAATAGGTCCCAACTAGCAGTGAGAAGTTGTGCCTGCAGGCAAACAGATGTTGGTTCAAGGCTGTTATC